>JAJLRB010002292.1:0-19421 GCA_020976825.1 Odocoileus hemionus
CGGGTTCCAAAAACCCCTAAGGAGGGGTTCTCTCAGAAATAGGTATGGGGAAGGGCCCCGAGTTGCTGCCCAAGGGCATAAACCGAGAACCCTGACTCGAAAGGGGGCCGGGTTTTCTTCAGTGGCTTAACCCAAGTCTAGTCTTTCATTCACAAGGTAAGAGTTGCACCACCTGGGGAGCCCCTAGATAGGGGCCTAGGTCCCGCCCCCTTTCCTGAAGCCTCACATCCCTTGACACCTCGAGAGGCACGCAGAGCTAACGCTTCAAAATTTGACAACCTGCCCCTCTTAACATTGACAGGAACCCCATATACCTGTGGCTAGGGAAAAAGGGCCCCTGGGTCTCCCGCCTCACCTTAGGACGCCCTTTTTTTGCCCGCCAAGCCTCAAAAAACTCTATTTCCCCCCTTGTAACTCGACGGGATCTGGACTTCGGAAAAAACAGGGGGGTTGAAGGACCCCCCCGCCGTAACTCGAGAGTGTACCTCAGTCCCCGCCCCCAACTCAAAAAAAACCATGGATTTCCCCTCCACGCGAGATGGGGGCCCGTTCCCTGCACGCTCAGAGGAATTTGTGAGCCCCATGAAAATGTCAGGGCCAAACGATTTTCTTGATGGATGTCGAGAAAATTGCAGAACACTGCAAAATTTAAAGGGGGACTGGGGTCAACTAGCATCGCGAAGGACTCCATGCCCAAAAAATCAAATCGAGATGAGGCCCGCTCCCCTCATTGCCCCCGGCCATCCCCCGTCCCCTTCAAAACCCCGAGCTTGACCCCCTTTGGCAACTCCAGATTTTCCCTGAGAACAACGTGCCAGTCTAGAGGTCCCAAAAGTTCAGCAGAGCAAACTCGAGGAATGCTCCGTGCCCCAAAAATTCCCTCGAGATGAGAGCTGATTCCATGGTAAGACCCAAGACTGGCCAACTTTCCACAACCCCCTCAAAAGCGGGTTTCTCAGCTAGTATGAGGGAGGGGGGCCCGGGTTTGCTGCCTCAAGGTGCATATTCACCAAGAACCCTGACTCGAAGGGGCCGTTTTTTCCTTGCGTGGCTTAAAATACAACTCATCTTTTTTCCAATGTAAGGGTTGCTGCACCCCCTGGGTCTCTAGAAAAAGCCCCTGGGTCCCCGCCCTTCCGCGGAAGCATCACTGCCTCTAAAACCCCTCGAGAGGCCACGCGAGCCATGCTTAAAAAGGGTTGAGGGGGCCCGCCCTCTTAAAAATTACGGGAAATCCCAACCCCTGTGGCACGGGAAAAGGGGCCCTGGGCCCCGCCTCACCTCGAGAAGTGTCCCTTTCCCCGGCCAAGACTCGAAAAAATTCCCTGATTTTTCCTCTAAAAAAACCCAGCCCCTGACTCGCGAAAAAAATGGGTTTGAAGGGCCCATTCCCGCCGTAACCGAGAATGTCCCCTTTCCCCCAGGGCAATCGAGAAAAAAATTTGGACTTCCCTACCAAGCAGAGAGGCGCTTTTTCCCCTGCACTGATGCAGAGCAATTCCGGACCCCCAGAAACTTTCAGGACCTCGACTGCTTAAAGGGGATCTCAAGACAACCGCAAAACACTGTGACATGTAGAGAGGACCCAAAGCACACCAGAATCGCGAAGGAGCCCCAAAAACCCAAATAAACAGAGATGGGGACTTTTCCCCTGCATTGACTCCAAAAAGCTTTCCCCCTGTTACCCATGAAACGGAGATCCCTTGATTCCTTTAGGCAACTACAGGTTTTTCCCCGGATAACTTCCCTATCTGGGGAATCCAATATCACAAGAAACTCGGGGAAAGCCCGTTTTCCCCCAAATTTGCCTCGGATGGATCGGTTTCCCCTGGCTTAGACTCAAGACATAACATTTTCCAAAGCCCTTCAAAAAGGGGGGTTTTTAATCAGCAATAGGTAAATGGGGGGCCCTGAGTTTGCTCCCTTAAGGGGCATAACACCATGAACCCCTGATCGAAAGGGGTGGTTTTCCAGTGACATGAAAAAGGGTCATTTTTCATCTCACAAGGTAAGGTTCTCACCCCCTGTGAGTTTCTAGAGAAACCCCAGTTCCCCCCCCCCCTTTTCAAACCGGCTCCATCCCTCTGCCCCTCGAGAGGAGCAGAGCTCCTGCTTAAAAAGGTGAGGGTGCCTGACTCATTTAACATTGCCAAAAACCCTATCCCTTTTCCTACAGGAAACGCTCCTGGGTCTCCCCCCCCCTCACCCCGAAAACCCCCTTTTTGCCTCCCAAGCCTCGAAGAGATTCTGGGTTTTTCCTCAAAACTCGCAGGAGCCCCTGAGTCGCTGAACAAACACGGGTTGAAGGCCACCCCCGCCTAATCGAGAATGTACCGGGTCCCCCCCCGCAACTCGAAAAAAACCATGAGACTTCCCGCCCAAGGAATAACCCCCGTTCCCCTGCATACATGCAGAGCAATTCGGGCCCCTTAAACATGTCAGGAGCCTCGACTTGCTTGAGGGTTCTCGAAAAAACCCGCAAGAACCTCCAAAGTAAAGGGCCTGAGGTCAAAACCAGCAATCGCAATGTGTTTCCATGTACCCAAAAATCAACTCAAAAGATGGGGCCCGTTTCCCCCTGTTTGACCCCGGGCCCATCCCCTTTTCCATCAAACACGCCCCAGGGGTTTGATCCTTTAGGCAACCCCAAGGTTCCTCGGAAAACGTGCCAATCTAGGGGAAACCCAATTCAGCAGGAAACCCCGAGGAAAAAATGCTCCGTGTACCCCACATTGCCTCAAAATGAGAGCTGTTTCCCGGGTTTTAGACTCAAGACGTATGTAACTTTCCCAAAAACCCCCTAAAGGAGGCTTCTCTCAGAAAAGGGTATGGGGGGGGCCGCGAGATTGCTGCGTCCAATTGGCCTAAAACCCGAAAAACCCGACTCGAAACGAGGCAGGGTTTTTGCAGGGGTTAAAATTACAGGCTTTTTTCATCTCACAAGTGAAGGGATGTCTGAAAACCCGGGGAGCCCCTAGAAAAACCCCAGGCCTGACCCTTTTCGACGGAATGCCTCACTCCCTTACACCTCGAAAGGCACGCAGAGTTCCCTGTTTAAAAATGTGACGGTGCCTAAATCCTCTGAACATTGACGGGAAACCCCAGCCCGGGGCTACTGGAAAGGGACCCTGTTCTCCCCCTCATTCGAAAGCACCCCTTTTTCCCCCTGCCAACCTCGAAGAGATTACTGAGGGTGCCCCTTTTAACTTTACAGGATTTTAAAATTGCGAACAAGCAGGTTTTTAAAGGGCCCCAAACCCAACCTAACTCGAAATGTCCCCCAGGCCCACTCCGCAACTCGAAAAAATCAATGAATATCCCCCCCAAGAAAGTGAGGCCCGATCCCCTGCCTTCGAGAGAAATTCGGTGCCCCCCATGAAACATTTCGGAGCCTCGACTTGCTTAGGGATCTCGAAAAATAAAAGAACACTGTCACAAGTAGAGAGGGACCCTGAGGTACCCACCCCCAAAAGTAGTTCATGTCCCCAAAAATCATTGCGTAAGGGCCCAGTTTCCCCACTGACTCCAGAGCACCCCCCGTTCCCATAAAACCCCCCTTTGGCTTGACCCCCTTGGAACGCAGTTTTCCCCCGAAACAACGTGCCAAGTCGGGGAATTCAATTTTGAGCAAGAAACCCGGGGTATGCCCCGTGCCCCCAAATTGCCTCGAGATGGGTGTTTCCCCCGGCTTAGACTCAAGACGTGGGCCAACTTTCCAAAAACCCCCTGAAGAGGAGGTTCTCCCCAAAAAGTTATAAGGGGGGGACCTTGATTGCTGCCTCAATGGGCTATACACCGAAACCCCTGACTCAAAGGGGCCGGGTTTCCTTGCAGTGGCTTGAATCGGGCCATCTTCATTTAAAAGGGGGAACGGATATCTGCATCCCCTGTGGAGTCCCTAAGATACCCCCTACGTTCCCTAATTCTTTCGAAGGTAGCCCAAGCCCTGCACCCGAGAGGCACGCAGGCTTACTTTAAATGGTGACGGTGCCGTCTTCGGGAACTTTGACAAACCCCAGTATCACTGGGCTACGGAAAAGGCCCCTCGTTTCCGTCCCCTCGGAAGCGTCCCTTTTCCCTGCCAATCCTCGAAAGTTTTCCGATTGTCCGGAACTTACGGAGTTCTGATCGCTGACAACACGATTTTAAAAACGCCACCCCGCTGAAAACCAGAATGTACCCCGGGTCCAGCCGCAATCGAAAAAACCCAGAGACCCCCCCTTCAGGAGATGAAGTCCGTTCCCCTGCACTGCATGCAGAGCAACTCCGTAATCCCTGAAAATATCGGGAGCCTCGTTGCTAGATGGATTTCGACAAAATCCGCAAAAACACTGCCCCTAGTAAAAGGGGGCCCCTGGGTCAAAACCAATGGGAAGGAGCCCATGTCCCCAAATCAATCAGATGGGGCCCGTTTCCCCTGCATTTACTCCGGGACCACCCCCCGTTCCCATCAAACAAGCCCATGGCTTGACTCCCTTTAGGCAATCCAAGGTTCCCCAAGAAAACGGCCAAGTCAAAGGGGAATACCAAGTTCAGAAAGGCACTCGAGAATGCGCATACAACCCAATTGCCTCGATAGAGAGCGATTCCCTGTTAGATTCAAGACTGGGCCAAAATTTTCCACAGCCCCTAAAGAGGGGGTTTTACTCCAGCAATATCTATGAGGGAGGGCCCTAATTTGACTGCATAAAGGGCATAACCCCGAAAACCCCTGCGCGAAAGGAGGCCGGGGTTACTTGCAGGGGTTGAAACGGGCTCATTTTCATCTCAAAAGGGAAGGGATTTCTGCTTCCCCTTGGAGCCCTAGAAAAAGCTCAAAGTCCCCGACAATTTCGACGGAATCCCAGCGTTGACAAAGGGGCCCCAGGCTCACGTTCAAAAGGGGGCGGTGCTACTCATTTTAACATTCCCGGAATCCCAGTAACCTGGGGCTACAAAAAAGTCCCCGGGTCTCCGCCTCACCCGAGAAGCGTCCTTTTCCCTCCCAAGCATCAAAAGTTTTCCGTGGTGTCCCCTAACTTGGGGGGCCCGACTCGCTGAACAAACACGGGGGGTTAAAGGCCATCCCAGCTGTAATAAGAATTTTCCCACGCCCCCGCCGAAACTCGAAAAAAAACCATGAACTTCCCCCCCAAAGCGAGATGGGGCCCCGATTCCCCGCATGCATGCAGAGAAATTTCCTTACCTCATAAAACCCTGTCAGAACCTCGACTTGCTTATGGATCTTAAGAACACAAGAACACTGTCACTATAAAGGGTACCCTGAGGTCACCCAGAAATCGCGAATGAACTCCATGTCCCCCAAATCAACTCGGATGGGCATGCTTCCACTCATTGACCCAGAGCCCCCCCCATTCCCATAAACCACCATGGCTTGATCCTTAGGCAACTCCAGAGTTTTCCCCGAAAACAACGTCCCGTTATGGGAATCCCAAGATAGCAGACAAATCGGGGAATGCCCCGTGTACCCAAATGCCTCAAAATGAGACTGATTCCCGGGTTAGACTCAAGAGAAGACCAACTTACCACAACCCCCTCAAGAGGGGCTTCTCTCAGCAATGGTATAGGGAGCGCCCTTGGTTGCTGTCAAGTGGAATAAACCCCTAAAGGGCGTGACTCGAAAGAGGCCGGTATCCTTGCAGTGGTTTGAATACAGGCCATCTTTCATCTCACAAAGGTAAAGGGGAAGTCTGCACCCCTGGGATTTCCAAAAAGCCCAAGGTCCCCCACTCCTTTAAACGGAATTCCACACATGCCTCTGACACCCCGAGGGGCCGCGAGCTCATGCTTAAAAAGGGTGACGGTCCCCTGATTATCTTGAACTTTAAGGGAAATCCCAGTACCCCTGTGGCTATTTAAAAGGGGCCCCGTGTCTCCCCCTTACCTGGAAGTTTCCCCTTTTGCCTAAACCAAGAAGAGTCCCTGATTTCCCCTTTAATACCGGAGTCCTGACATCACAAAAGAACAGGGGGTTTTAAGGTTCATCCCCGCCGAACTCTAAAATGTACCCGAGGTCCCTGCCAAAACTCGAAAAACCATCAGATTTCCCCCCTCCAAGCGAGATGAGGCCCTTTTCCCCCTGCATGCATGCAGTGCAATTCAATGACCCTAAAACATCCAGGACCTCGACTTGCTTAATGATCCCGAGACAACCCGCAAAAACACTTCACAAGTAGAGGGGGACCTGAGGCACACCCCCATGGGAAGGAGCCCATGACACCAAATCAACTCGAGAGAGGCCCGTTTTTCCCTGCATTGACTCCGGCCTCCCCTTCCCCCATGAAACACGACCGGGGCTTGACCCCCTTTGGGTACCCGAAATTACCTGAGAAAAACGGCTAAGTCTCGGGGAATACAAGTTGACAGAGCAACCGGGGGAATCCCCCGAAACCCAAACTGCCTCGAGATGAGAGCTGATTCCTGGTTATCCCAAAGAGGGGCCAACTTTCCAAACCCCCTCAAAAAGAGGCTTCTTTGGGTAAATTAAGGGGGGGCCCTGTTTTGTTTCATAAAGTGGCATATACACCGGAACCGTGACCGAAAGGGGGGGGGTTTCCCTTTTGGGGGCTTAATCCCGGCTCATCTATCATCTCACTTTTGGTCAAGGGATGTCTGCATCCGCTGGGGAGTCCCTAAGAAAGCCCTGGTCCCGATCCTTTCGATGTAATGCTCAATGCCTCTGACACCTCGAGAGGCACCAAGCTCACTGCTTAAAAAGGTGACGGTGCCTGACCCCTCTTGAACTTTAAAGGAACCCCATATTCCTGGGGCTACGGGAAAAGGGCCCGGGGTCTCCCCCCCACCTAGAAGCTTTCCTTTCCCCTGCCAACCCTCGAAAAATTTCCCCAATTTTCCCCCCTGTTCTCGAAGGAGCCCGACGTCGCTAAACAAAACAAGGTTTTGGGGGGCCACCCCCCCAACTCAGAATGACCCCAGGCCCTGTTCAACCGAAAAAAACCATGAGCTTCCCCTCCAAGGGGTGAGGGCCCGTTCCCCCTGCACGCTCAAGAAATTTCCCGTAAGCCCCTAAAAACCTATCGGGTGCCTCGATTTTGCTTGAGGATCAAGAGAAAACCGCAAGAACACGTCACAGTAAGGGGACCCTGGGGTCACACAGCATCGCGAAGGAGCCCCATGTACCCCAAATCAATCGAGAGAGGCCTTTTTCCTTTTCATTGACTGCAGAGCCCCCCCCGTTTCCATCAACACACCAGGCTTGAACCCCTTTGGGCAACTAAATTTTCCCCCGAGATAAAGGGGCGAAGTCTAGAGGAATTCCAATTTCACCGATCAACGGGAAAAGGCTCCGTGTCCCCCAAATTTGCCTCGAGATAGAGCTGATTCCCGGTTAGACTCGAGTATGCCAATTTCCAAAACCCCCTCCAGGGAGGCTTCACCTCAGCAGTAGGTGTGGGGAAAGGGACCTTGATTTTGCTCCCTCATGGGGAAATTTATACACCAAAAACCGGGGCTAAAAAGTAGGCCATGTTTCCCCCCAGTTGTTTAAAATAAGGCCATTTTTCATCCACAATTGAAGGGATGTCTGAATCACCTGGCAGCCCCTAGAGAAACCCTGGGTTCCCGACTCCTTTCGAGGAATGCCCACTGCCTTTACAACTCGAGCGCCACCAGATTCACGTTTGAAAGGTCACGGGGGCCTAACTTTCCCCAAACTTGACGGAATCCCTACACCTGTGGCTATGGAAAGGGACACTGGATCTCCCGCCTCCCCCTCGAGAAGTTCAATTGGCCCTGTCAACCCTCGAAAGTTTCCTTGGTCCCTGTAACGGGCAGGATCCCTGACCCCCCTGGAGAAACACGAGTGTTAAAGGGGCAATCCACCCTAACCGGAATTACACCAGGTCCCCACCGCAACTCGAAAAAAAACCGAGACTTCCACCCCAACGAGATGGGGCCGTTCCCCTGCACTCAAAGAGGAATTCCGTGATCCCATGAAATTTGAAAGGGAAACCCTGACTTGCTTGGGGGATTCGAGACAGTCCCAAGTCACTGTCACAAGTAAAGGGACTCTGGGGCACCCAGATCAAAAAGGAGCTCCATTACCCCACATTAACACAGATGGGCCCCGTTTCCTCTCCCTTGACCCCAGAGACCCCCCTACCCAATAAAAAACCCACCAGGGGCTTGATTTCCTTGGCACTCTAGAATTTTTTTTTCCCCGAGAACAACGTCCAAGTCTAGAGGAATACATTTTCAGCAGGCAACTCGGGGAATGCTCCGGGGCCCCCAAATACCCGGGAGATGAGAGCTGTTGCCTGGCTTAGACTCTGAAGATGCCAATTTTCCCACAACCCTAAGAGAAGGTTTCTCTCACAATTTGAGGGAGTGCCCCTAAATTCTGCCTCAAGTGGAAAAACCGAAAAGCCTACGGGAAAAGAAGGGGGTTTCTTGCAGGGGCTTGAATACAGGCCCCCTTTTTCTATCACAATTTTAAAGGGAGTCTAAATCTCCGGGGAGTTCCTAGGCAAGCCCTAATCCCCGACTCCTTTGATGGTTTTCCTCCATGCCTTTGACCCCTGATGGCACACAGCCTTCATGCTTCAAAAGGTACGACGCCTGACTCCTTTTAAACTTTAAAGGGAATTCCAATATACTTTGGCTACGGGAAAAGGGGACCCTGGGTCTCCCACCTCACCTTGAAAAAGCCATTTGGCCCTGCCAGCCTGCAGAGTTACTGATTGCCCTTTCATAATCAACGGAGGCCTGACGTCGTCGACAAACAAGGGGAAAGGGGCCATCCCCGCCGTAACCGAAAATATAACCCGGGCCCCCCGCCGAACTCGAGAAATACCAGCGGGCTTCCCCCTCAAAGCGAGATGGGCCCGTTTTCCCCTGCACTGCATGCGAGAAATCCCGTGATCCCCATGAACATGTAAAGACCCTGGACTTTTTTATGGACTCGAGAAAAACTGCAAGACACTGTCCAAGTATCGGGGAAACCCTGTGGTCACAAGCATGTAAAAAAAAATTTACCCCAAACAACTCGAGATGAACTGATTCGCTGTCTTTACTCCAACCCATCCCCAACCCCCCACCAACACTCCCCGTGGTTGATTGCTTTAGGAACTCCAATTTTCCCGGGAATAACGGCCAACCCTAAGAAACTAGGTTCAGCAGGCACTCGAGGAATGCTCCGTGGACCCCAAATTTTATTTGGGAGATGAAGCAGATTCCCGGGCTTAGACCAAGACCTAGCGAATTTCCCAAAACCCCCTTAAGAGGCTTCTCTGAGCAAGGTGTGAGGGAGGGGCTTTGATTTTGCTGTTCATGTGAATTACACCGAAAACCCTGCATCAAAAGGAGGCCGTGTTTCCTTTCCAGTTCTTGAATACGGGCTCATTTTTTCATCTCACAAGGGAAGGATGCCCGAATTCCTGGGGAGTCCCAGAAAAAAGCCCTGGTCCCCGCCCCTTTAAATGGAATCCCCTCCATGCTTTTGAACGTCGAGGGCACGAAAAAATTCACTGTTTTTCAAAGGTGCGATATCTGACCCTCGAAAATACAGGAAAAACCCCAATACCCTGTGGCTACTGCAAAGGGAACCCCTGGGCCCCCCGCCTCCCCCTCGAGAAGCGCCCTTTGCCCTGCCAAGTCGAAGAGATTGCTGTGTTTTCCTCAAAACTCGATGGAGCCCTGAGGTCGTGAAAACACGGGGTTAAAGGGGCCACCCCCGCAGAAACTCCAGAATAAACCACAGGTCCCCGCCGCAATGAGGGAAACCATGAGATTTCCCCCCTCAAAGGGACGGGCCAAACCCCTGCACTGCAGCAGACAATCCGTATCCCAAGAAACGTAAGTGCTCGCTTGCTTGTTGAATCTCGATACAATCCGCAACAACCTCTCACTAGTAAGAGGACACGAGGTCACACCAGCATCGCGAAGGATTCCTGACCCCAAATAAACTCGAGATGGGGCCCCATTGCCCTCTTACCCCAAGTCATCCCCGTTCCCAAATAAAACACGACCAGTGGCTTGATTCTTAGGCAACCCAAAGGGGTTCCGGAGAACAACGTGACAAGCCTAGAGGAATAACCAATTCGCAGAGCAACTCGGGGAATGTTCTGGGGACCGCATTTTCCCGGAGTTGAGAGCTGTTTGCCTTGTTAGACTCAAGACAGATCCAATTTCCACAACCCCCTAAAGGGTGGGCTTCTTCAGCAGAGGTGTGGGGGGGGGACCCTGATTTTGCTGCCTCTTTTGAAAAAACCCGAAAACCCCTGATAAAAAAGGGGGCTGGTTTCCATGAGTGTTTAAATACGGCCTATTTTTATCTCACAATTGAAGGGATATGAACCCCCGTGGACCCAGAGAATTCCTACCCCCAATCCTTTCGACGGAATGCCTCACATGCCCTTTGAAAAGCTCGAGGGGCATGCAAGTTCAGTTTTTTAAAAGGGGACGATCCCTATCCTTTTTAAACATTGACAGAAAGCCAATATCCTGTGCTAGGGAAAGGGGCCCCTGTGTCTCCCCCCTCATCTCGAACGGGGTTTTTGGGCACTCCCAAGCCTGAAGAGTTTCCATGCCCCTCATACTCGTCGGGAGTCTGAGTCGGGAAAAAAAAGGGTATTAAGGGGCCCCCCCCCCAAAACCGAAAATATACCCCCAGGCCCCCGCAGAAACTCGGAAAAACCAGAGACTTCTCTCTCAAAGCGAAAAAAGGGCACATTCCCCGCACGTTGCAGAGCAACCCGTGAACCCCAAAACATGTAAGGACCTCGCTTTTTGTGGATCCGAGAAAAAAACAAGGACACGCAATGTAGAAAGGACCCTGAGGTCACACCACATCGCAAAGGAGCTCCATGTACGAAAATAAACTCGAGAGATCGTTTCCCCTGATGGTCCGAGCCACCCCGAATCCCCCCAAACACGAACAGTGTTTTTTACTTCCTTTAGGCAACCCCAAGGGGTTCCCCCAGAACATCGGCCAACTAGAGAACCAAATTTCAGCAGAAAAATTTCAGGAATCTCCGGACCGAAAATTGCCTGGAGTTGGACTGATTGTTGGCTTGACTAAAGACGTAGCCAATTTTCCCAAAAACCCTAAAGAGAAGGTTCTCTCAGCATAGGTGTGAGGGAGGGACCGGGTTTGTGCCTCAAAGGGGAATATACACCGAAAACCCCGTCTCGAAAGGAGGAGGGGATTTTTTGCAGTGGCATAATACGGCTCCTCTTTCACTTACCGGTAAAGGGGAAATTGAATTTCCTGTGGAGTCCCTAGAAAACCCCTTTGTCCCCGACATTTTCGACGGAAAACCCACCCCCTTTGACACTCAAGGCCAAAATTCACTCTTAAAAGTGATGAGCCGACCCCTTTTGAACATTGACAGGAACCCAAATATCCCGCCTACGGAAAAGGGGCCCCGGGTCTCCCTTTACCTGCAAAGCGCCCCATTGGCCCTCCCAAACCCCAAAAAGAGATTCCTGACGTTCCCTGAAATCGACGGGACCTTTACACCCGGGGGAAAAAAACCAGTGTTGAAGGGCCATCGCCGCCGAACTCCAGATATCCCCCGGCCCCTGCTGCAACTCGGGAAAACCATGAACTTCCCCGTCAAAGGAGTGGGCCCCGATTCCCCGATGCAGAGAGCAACCGTGATCCCCATGAAAATTTAGGAGCCTCGACTTTTTTGATGGATCTCGAGACAATTCCAAACAATGCACAATAGGGGGGGATAGTGAGGTTACACAGGCCCGCAAAGGAGTCCATGTACACCAAAACCACTCAAAAATGAGGCCCGATTCCCATGCCTAAACCCCAAAACTACTTCGTTACCCAAAAAAACCGATCAGTGGTTTAAATTTCCCTTTGGCAAACCCAAGATTCCCCGAAACAACGTGCCAATCCTAGAGGAACCCCAAGTTCAGCAGAGAACCGAGAATGCCCCCATGGCCCCCAAAATTCCCTATAAAGGAGTATTGCCTGGCTTAGACCAAGATGTACCCAAACTTTCCACAAGCCCCCCAAGAGGGGGTTTTCTCTCAGCAATAGTGTAGGGGGGACCCAAATTTTTTCTGTCTCAAGGGGAATATAACGGAAGCCCTGACCGAAAGAAGGCCATTTTTTTTGCAGTGGCTTGAAACGGGCCCCTCATTCATCTCCAAGGTGAAAAGAGTCTGAACCCCCTTGGGGTCCCAAGTAGTCCAGGTCCCCGAAACCCTTTTTCGAAGGAAATGCCTCACATGCCTTTGACCCCTCGGCGGCACGCAATTTCCTGCTTAAAAAGGTGCGATCCTGACTCCTCTTAAACATTGACAAAATCCATACCCCTTTTGGCACTGAAAAGGCTCACTGCGTCCCCACCTCCCCTCGAAAAGCGCCCATTGCCCTAAAAACCCTCGAAAGTTTCCCTGGGTGCCCCTCATAACTCGACAGGGACCTGATGTGCTGGACAAAACGGGGTTTTAAATCCCCTTCGCCGCCGTAACTCGAAATATACCCCGGGTTTCCCCGCCGAAACTCGAGAAAAACCTGAACTTCCCCCCAAAAACGAGATAAGGCCCATTCCCCTACTGCAGCAGAGCAACCCCGTGACCCCCATGAAACATGTAAGGACCCGACTTTTGATAGATCTCGAGAGAGTCCGCAAAAAAAACAGTCACAAGTCGAAAGGGAACCTAAGTCACACAGCAAAAAGAAGGACTAATGCCCTGCTTTAACTTGAGATGGGGCCCGATTCCCTCACTGCATGAGAAAAACCCCGGATCCCCGAAACAGTAGGAGCCCGATTTCCTTTGATGGATCTCGAGCAATTCGCAAAACCTGTCAAAGAAGGGGCCCCGAGGAAAACACAGGCATCGCGAAGGAGCTCCATGTACCCAAAATCCACTCGGATGGGGACCGATTCCCCTTGCCTGCTCCAACCCACCCTCCTTTCCCCCAAAAAAATGATAGGGCTTGACTTTTTTTAGGCAATCCAAAATTCCCGAGAACAACATCCCAAGTCTAGGAATACCAAGTTCAGTAACACCCGGGGAATGCTCCGTGGACCCAGATTCCCGGGAGATGAGAGCTGTTTGCCGGGCTTGAGTCAAGAGAACCCAACTTTTCCACAAGACCCTGAAGGAAAAGGCTTTCCAGCAGTAGGGTAGGGGGGGACCCTGTGGTGCCCCTAAAATGGAATATACACCGAGAAGCCCTGACTAAAAAGGGGGCCCCGGGTTTTCCTTGCGGGGCTTCAATACAGCCCTCTTTCATCTCACATGTAAAGGGGAAGTTGAATCCCTGTGGACCCCCAAAGAAAGCCCGATTCCACATTCCCTTTTCGAAGGAATGCCTCACATGCCTTTGACCAATCGAGCGGCACAAATTCATGCTTAAAGGTGACGATCCCTGACACCTCTTGAACATGATGGGAAAATTTCCCAAATACACTTGTACTGGAATGACCCTGGGTCTCCGCTCACCTCAAGAAGTGCCCCTTGGCCTGTCAAGCCTCAAAAGGTTTTCTGAATTTTTTCCCCTTAACCGACAGGGGTCCTGACTCTCTGGAAAACCGGTGTTTTTGTCCATCCCCCCTGTTTTCAGAATTTTCAGGTCCCCCGAACTCGAAAAAAAACGTAATTCACTTTAAAGCGAGATAAGGCCCCTTCCCTGCTCCATGCAGAGTAATCCCCCTATCCACAGGAAACTTTTAGGGGGCCCGACTTCTTGAGGTCCCAGACAATCCAAAAAAACTGTCACAAGTAAGAGGGACCCTGAGGTCACCCTCAAAAGTGAAGGGGATCCATGACCCAAATCAAATTTGAGATGAGGGCCCGATTCCCCCCCTTGACTGCAGAGCCATCCCCCGTTCCCCCCCAAACACGCCCTGGTTTACGTCCCCTTTAAACAAACCCCAAAATTTTCCCCCAGAACAAACGTGCCATGCCTAAGGAAAACCAATGTTCAGCAGAACAAATCGAGGAATTTCCATTGGATCCCAAAATTTTCCTGGGGAATTGGGCTTATTGCCGGATTTTAACTCAAAACATATCCTTTTTTTCCCGAAGCCCCCCAAAATTAGGGTTCTCTCAGCAAGGTTAGGGGGGGACCCTGAGTTTGCAGTCTCAAATGGAATAAAACCCAGAAGCACTTACTCGAAAAGAGGCCGTGTTTTCCTTGAAAAGGGTTTTAATACAGGCTCCTCTTTATCTCACAAGGGAAGGATGTCTGAATCCCCTTTGGGTCCCAGAGAAAGCCCTAGGTTCCCCCTCTGTTCGACGGAATGCCCCACGTGCCTTTTTAACCCGAGAAGCCGCAAGTTTCACGCTTCAAAAAATGAATGCTGACTCCTCTTGACTTGACAGGAATCCCAAAATCCCTGTGTCTTCTGCAAAAAGACCGTGGTCTTCACCTCACATCGAAAGCGCCCTTCTCCTGCCAAACCTCGAAGGGAAACCCCGGGTTCCCTCTTACCCCGAAGGGGGGGTCCCAAAGCGCTGGGCAAAAAAGAGTGTTTAAGGGGAACAACCGCCGTAACTCGAAAAATAAAACCCAGGGCCCCGCCCAACTCAAAAAACAAGAGACATCCCCCCCAAAGCGCGAAGAGGCCCGATTTCCCGCAATGATGCAAAGGGAATCCGGGGATCCCCCTTTAAAAAAGTCAAGCCTCGACTTGCTTGATGGAATTCCCAAAAACCCCAAAGAACACGGGCACAAATAGAAGGGGCCCACGTCACACCCCCTCGCAAAGGAGATCCCTGTACCCCCCAAAACAACTGGGATGTGGCCCCCATTCCCCTGCCTGACTCCAGAGCCTACCCCAACCCAGCAAACAAAACCGTGAAGACCCCTTTAGGCAACTCCAGAGGTTCCCCGGAACAACGGCCAATCTAGAGGAATCCCAAATTCAGCAGGCAAATCAGGAATGCTTGTGGACGGCAAATTGCCTGGCTGAAGCTGATTGGGGGGGGGCTTAGACTAAGCGTAAAGCCAACATTCCCAAGCCCCTTTTAAAAGAGGTTCTCTCAGCAGTGGGTGTGAGGGAGGGATGATTTGCGCCTAAGTGGAAAAAACGGGAAGATGACCGAAGGGGGGGGGGCCCCGGTTTCTCTGGCTTGAATACAGGCTTCTTTTTTTTTTTAATCTCCCCTTTTTTTTTTTTTGGCGGATGTTCCCGGAATTCCGTATGGTCCCCCCTAAGAAAGCGTAGTTCCCCCCAACCTTTTGAAGAAATCCTCAATGCCTTTACACTTTCGAGTGCACGCGCGTTTTTCCGATCAAAAGCTACTGCCTACTTTCCTCTTAACAAAAGGGGAGAAATTTAAAAAAACCCTGTGGCTATGAAAGGGACCCGGGGCTTCCCCCCTCACCCTGAGAAGCGTCCCTTTGGGCCCCCGCCAAGCCTAAAAGTTCCTAGGGGTCCCCCCATAAAGACAAACCCCACGTCGCTGGGCCAAAACGAGCGTTGAAAGGCTTTCCCCCCCGTAACTCAGAATATAACCCAGGTCCCCACCGCAACTCAAAAAAACCATGAGACTTCCCCCTCAAAGCAAAATTACCCGATTTCCCCCCATTGCACAAGCAATCCCGTGTTCCCAGAAACTTAAAAAAACCCCCCAAATGCTTGTTGGGTCTTAAAAAACCCCCAAAAACCGTCAAAGTATAGAGGGACCCTGAGTTCACACAACATCACGAAGGAGTCGATGTACCCCAAATTAATCGAGATTGGATCCGATTCCATACCTTGACTCTGAGCCCCCACCCCGACCCCACAAACATCCTGGCTGACTTCCTTTAGGCAACTCCAGAAATTCCCCAGAACAACGTGAAATCTAAGGAAACCAAGTTTAGCAAAGGGAACTCGAGGAATGCTCCCGGGGCGGCAAATTGACTGCAATGAGAGCTGATTGCCTGGGTTAGACTCAAAATGGGCCAAATATCCAAAGCCCCTTAAAGGGGGGCTTCCCTTTAGCAATAGGTGGGGAGGGAACCCCAGTTTGCTGCCTCAATGGAATATACACCGAAAAGCCCTGACTTGAAAGGGGCCGTGATTCCTTGCTTTTTTGAATAAGGCTCCCCTTTCACTCCAAGGTGAAGGGATTTGAACCCTGTGAATCCTACGAAAGTGAAATCCCCCCACTCCCTTTTGCGGGAAGCCTACATTTTTGACACCTCGATCGGCAAGCAGGTTCACTGCTTCAAACTACGATGCCTAGCCCCTTAACATTGAGGGGGTCCAATATCCCTGGGCTACTGCAAAGGGGCCCTGGGTCTTCCCCCTCACCTCGAGTACGTACCTTTTTTTCCTGTCAACCCCGAAGAGATTCCTATGTCCTTGAAAAAAAGGGCAGAATCCCGACTCTCGGAAAAACACGGTGTTGAAGAGCCCTCCCACCCTAAAACGAGAATATCCCCTTTCCCGCGCAACTCGGGGAAAAACCCTGAGACTTCCCCCTGAAAGCGAGATGAGGCACGATTTCCCCCGCACGCATGCAGAGAACCCCCTCACCAAGAAATAGAAAGGGAATCGACTTGCTTATGGATTTGAGACAAAACCAAGAAAAAATGTACAACGTGAGGGCCCTGAGGGCACCCACATCACAAGGCTCCATGTACCCCAAATCAACTCGAGATGAGGCCCGATTCCCCCGCCTTGACTCCAAGCCATCCCCCGATCCCATAGAACAAGCCAGTGGTTGACTTCCTTAGGATTTTCCCGACTTCCCGGGAAAAAGTGCGAAGTCTGGGGAAAAACAAGTAAGGGAAACAAAGGAGGAATGTCCCGGGGCCCCAAATTGCCGGAGTGAGAGCGATTTCCTGGGTTAGACTCAAGATAACCCAAATTCCACAAGCCCCACAAGGGGAGGGGTTCTCTCATCAAGGGGTGGGGGGGAAGCCGAGATTTCTGCCCCAAATGGAATATACACCGAAAAGCCCTGACTCGAAAGTGGGGGTTTTTCCCTTTCAGTGGCTTTAATACAGCTCACTTTCTCTCACAACTGAAGGATGTCTGAAACCCTGTGGTCCCCGAGAAAGGGGCCCAGGTCCCCCACTCTTTTCAACGAAACCTCACATGACTTTGACACTTCGACGGCATAATTTCACTGCATCAAAAGCTGACGATCCGACTCCTCTTGAACATTGACAGGGAAACCCAAAATCCCTGTGGGTATTGGGAAAGGGGGCCCTGGTCTCCCGCCCACCGGGGAAGCGCCCTTTGGCACTGCAAGCCTAGAAGGGGATTTATGAGTTGTCCCTCATACTAGACGGAGTGTGACTTTTGCTGGAAAAACGTTGTTGAAGGCATCCCACCGTAACTCGAGAAAATAACCCAGCCCCCACCGCCCTCGAGAAAAACCTGAGACTTCCCCTTCAAAGGAAAAGAGCCGATTTTCCCCCTTATTGCATGAAGCATTCCCTGATCCCATGAAACGTTAAGAAACCCCGACTTGCTTGTTGGGTCCAAAACAATCCCCAAGAAAACTCCACATGGGGGGAACAAAGGGCACCAAGCATCACGAAGGGGGTCTATATACCCAAAAAAAGTCGAGATGAGGCCCGATTCCCTTGACTGATGTTGAGCCTCCACGATCCCCAGAAAACACGACCCGTGGGTTGACTTTTTTAGGGAACTCTAGAGGTTCCCCGGAAAAACCTGCCAACCTAGAGGAATACCAAATTCAGCAGAACAAAAATCGAAGATGACCCCCGGACCCAAATTTTCCCGGGTTGAGACTATTGCCTGGGTTAGACCAAACGCTGCCAAAATCCAAAGACCCCCAGGGGGCTTTTATCACATAGGTGTGAAGGGGAACCCAGAATTCTGCCTCAAGTGGAATATACACCCAGAACCCTGACCGAAAGGGGCCGGGTTTTTTGCAGTGGTTGAATGCAGGTTTTATCTTTTTATCTCACAAGTGAAGGGATGTCTGAAACCCCATTTTGGGGTCCCTAGAGAAAGGGCTAAGTCCTGTCACCTTAGCGGGAAAACCCACATGACTTTGACACCTCAAGCGGGATGCAGGTTCACTCTTCAAAAGGTGACGATGCTGACTCCTCTTTAAATTTAGAGGGAAACCCAATATTCCGTGGCTACTGGAAAGGGACACTGTGTCTCCAGGCTCACCCCCAGAAAATGTCCCTTTAAACCTGCCAACCCCGAAGAGATTCCTGAGGTGCCGTCGTAATCGACAGGGTCCTGACTCGCTGGACAAACACGAATTTGAAGGGGAAACACCGCCCAAAATCGACATATCCCCCCGGGCCCCGCAAATCGAAAAAACCATGAGATTTTCCCCCAAAACGAGATGAGGCAGATACTCCTGCACGCAGCAGGCAATCCCCTGATCCCCTGAAAAAATGTAAGGGGCCTCGGGTTCCTTTATGGATTCGGAAAAACCGCAAAAAACTGTCACAAAATACAGAGGGACCTGAGGGACACCAGCATCGCCAAGGGGTCCCTGTACCCCAAATCAACTCAGATGAAGCCCCATTTTCCCCGCCTTTAATGCAGAGCCACCCCCGTTCCCCATCAAAAAACGAAAAGGGGTTACTTAATTTTGGCAACTCCCGAGATTCCCCAGAAAAACTGCCCAACCCGGGGAAAAAGATCATAGAGCCCTGAGAATGTTTTCCCTGGACCAAAAATTGCGGGATTAAGCTGATTGCCTGCTTAGACTCAAGAAAAGCCTACTTTCCAAAACCCCCCAAAAGAAGGTTCTCTCACAGTAGGTTTGGGAGGGCCCTGTGTTTGCTGCCCCAATTGGGAAAACACCCGTGAAGCCTGACTAAAAGGAGGCTGGGTTCCTTACAGTGATTGAAAAACAGGCCCCTCTATCATCTACAAGGGGAAAAGGGGTGTCTGAGTCCCCTGGGAGTCCATAGAAAAAGGCAAGGTCCCCACTATTCGTGTAATGACCACATGCCCTTTTACACCCTTTAGCGGAAGCAGAGGGACTTCTTCAAAAAGGGGACAATGCCTACTCCTCTTTTAACTTGAAAGGAAACCCCCAAACTCTGACCCACGGAAAGGGGCCCTGGGGTTTCCCCCCTCACCCTTTAGATGTCCCCCATGGCCCCGCCAACCTCGAAGAGATTTCTGGGAGCGTAACTCAAGGAGTCCTGACGTTTCTGGATAAAAACGATTTTTAAAGGGATCCCCCCCCGTAAATCGTGAAAAACCTTAACTTCCCCCCCAAAGCCAAATGAGGCAGATTTTCCCCCCCACTGATGCAAGCAATCCCCCTGATCCCCTAAAAAAAAAGGGGAAATCGACTTGCTTTATGATCTTTTGAGAATCCGCAAGAAAACTGTCACAAGCTGTGGGGACCCGAGGGCACACCACATCACGAAGGGGCTCCATGTACCCAAAATAAATCGAGATGAGGCCCAATTCCCCCGCCTTGACTCCCGAGCCATCCCCCGATCCCCCTCAACAAGTCAGTGGGTTGACTTTCCCTTTTGGCAACCCGGGTTT
>JAJLRB010002293.1:0-19472 GCA_020976825.1 Odocoileus hemionus
TCCGGTTCAGTTCAGTCACTCAGTTCATGTCCTACTCTTTGCTGACCCATGTGAGACTGCAGCACACCAGGCCTCCCTGTCCATCACCATACTCCCGGAGTTTACTCAAAAACTCATGTCCATATGAGTCAGTGATCCATCCAACCAATCTCATCCTCTGTCATCCCTTTCTCCTCCTGCCTTCAATCTTCCCCAGCATCAGGGTCTTTTCCATGAGAGTCAGTTCTTACAACATCAGGTGGCCAAAAGTATTGGAGTTTCAGCTTCAACATCAGTCCTTCCAATGAATATTCAGGACTGATCTCCTTTAGGATGGACTGGTTTGATCTCCTTGCAGTCCAAAGGGACTCTCAAGAGTCTTCTCCAACACCACAGTTCAAAAGCATTCAATTCTTTCAGCTCTCAGCTTTTCTTATAGTCCAACTCTCACATCCATACATGACTACTGGAAAAACCATAGCTTGACTAGACAGACCTTTGTTGGCAAAGTTAAATGTCTCTGCTTTTTAATATGCTGTTTAGGTTGGTCATAACTTTTCTTCCAAGGAGCAAGTGTCTTTTTACAATTTCATGCTGCAGTCACCATCTGCAGTGATTTTGGAGCTCCCAAAAATAAAGTTCCAGCCACTCTTGGCACTTTTTCCCCATCTATTTGCCATGGAAGTGATGGGACCAGATGCCATGATCTTAGTTTTCTGAATGTTGAGCTTTAAGCCAACTATTTAAATCTCTCCTCTTTCACTTTCATCAAGACGACTCTTCAGTTCTTCTTCACTTTCTGCCATAAGGGTGGTAGTCCATCTGCATATCTGAAGTGATTGATATTCATTTTCCACAGTCAATCTTGATTCCCTGCTTGTGCTTCATCCACCCAGTGTTTCTCATGACATTTAGTTAACAATAGTTTGATTATAATTTTCTGGTTGTGTTTTCTTTGATTTTATTCTGTTTTATGTCCCTGTGAAATTCTTGAATCTGCAAGTTAATGTCTCTCACCAAATTTGGAGTTTTCACCATTGTTTCCCTGAAATATATTTTCTGAACCAATTTCTTTATAGGACTCTATTACAAATTTAGATTTTGTGAAAGTCCCTTGACTCCTCATATTCAGTTTTTTTTAATCTTCTTTTTGTTCTTCAGATTGGAAATTTCTGTTAATCTGTCTTCAAGTTCATTGACTTGTCATCTTCATTCTGTTTTTGAGTTCATTAGTAATTTAAAATCAGAGAGTATTTTTTTAAAAATAATTTGTCCTTTTTTAAAATTTTATTTTCTTTGCTAAGACCTCCTAGCATTCCATTTATTTTATCTCATATGGTTTACCTTTACCTCGTGAAGTCTCAGTGGTAAGAAATCTGCCTGTCAATGTAGAGACAGCAAGAGATGCAGTTCAATCCCTGGATCGGGAAGATCCCCTGGTAGAGAAAATGGCAACCCTCTTCAGTATTCTTGCCGGGAAAATTCCACGACAAGGACCTGGTGGCTACAATCCATGGAATCACAGAGAAAGAACCTGACTAAGCAAAAACAAAACGAATGAAATTAAATATCGCTTTAAAAGTCTCCTTCATTATTTCAACACATGTGTCTTTTTGGGGGTTTGGCATCTGTGATTGTCTTTTCTCTTGAAAATTAGTCATTTTTTCCTGGTCCTTTGCTTACCAAGTAATTTTGGATTATATTCTGGATTCTTGTTTATTGAATGTGTGGATATGAATCCTTTTTAAAATTCTCTAAAGGATGTTATTCATTTATTATTATCTCTATTACTGTTTTAGCAGGGACTGAGCCAGTTTAGCTTCGGCCTACAAGTTTTGAAAATCACTCTCTAACGGCTGGCAAGACAGTGGGGTGTGCACCAGCCTTGAACCTGCAAGCAGACTCTCCCACCCCCAGGGACCCAGCCCTGCCATGGCAGATTTCAGCGCAGCACTGCACTAACTCTTGTGCACCCGAAAGGGAATGCTTCTGTTGTTAGATTATATTGTCCTTGTGATTCTGACCCTCTAGGGGTCCTCAACATCAGGCTATATCTCTCTGTCGCTGATTGAATTGATCCTACTATCATCTTCTTTATAATCAACACATTGACCTGCACACCCAGGATACAATTCATCACTGCCTTGGACTGATTTCTTCCGATCTCTCATAGCGCCATCATCAAACCTGATCACCTCCATTATTGTACTTGTTGAGAGGGGAATCGCTCCAGAATCGTTGCCGGGATACTGGGCCAAAATCGCCACGGCCCTTTTTTTGGCAAAGATGCCTTTATTACTTCCCAATGCACAATAAAAAACACACAGCAACACCTATGACCCCTTTGTTACCCAGTGTCCATGACTGCCTTCATTTTCTCTCTGTAATCTGCAAATAAATTAACTCCTTTTCCCACCCCACAACACTCTCATCCAACCCCGAGCCCCTCCGGTATTGAGGTCAAGTGCCACTATTCAGAGAATTTATCTTCCACCTGCCCACCATCCTCCTGGTGTGGTCTTGGTCCCCTTTTCCTTATACAGTATCCAAAAGGAGATCCAATTCTGCCTGGTCTATACCTAAAGCACAACATGGGGCTTCCCGGGTGGCTCAGTGGTAAAGAATCTGCCTGCCTATTCAGGAGACACGGGTTCAATCCCTGGTCGGAAGACCCCCTGAGAAGGAAATGGCAACCCACTTCAGTATTCTTGCCTGGAGAATCCCATGGGCACGGAGCCTGGTGGGGTGCAGGCAACAGGGTTGCAAAGAGCCCTGAATAACTGACCACAGGAGGGAGAAGAGTACCCCAGGTTTCATATTCCAGCCCCAGCTGTGGCTCACTCCAAATAACTTCCTCAATATGTGTGTGGGGAGGGTGGGGTGGGAGGCGGGGGAATGGGGTTTTCTATGTAGGAATAAACAAATTAACAGATTGTTAGAATAACAACCAAAAATCCCACTTTCTGTGGGCATTGGTTCTATCTCATTTCCGGGTTTTCCTGACCTTGCGATGCTCCTTAAACCCACATACATCTCTAAGGGGTTAGTCTGAACTGGTTGGGGGTTTAAATCTAAATTCAAGCCCCAAAGCTTTCACTGCTTTGTGTCTGTCCCATGCATATGCAGCTTCCTGGTGCTCAGATATAAAAAAACTTGCCTGCAACAATAGAGAATAGACTTCTGAACACGGGGAGGGGCAGGAAGGAGAGTGTGGAATGAATGAGAGAGTAGAATGGAAACATATACACAAACATTTTGTAAAATAGCTGGTGGGAATTTCTATTGACTCAGGAGCTCAAGCCAGGGCTCTGGGAAAAGCCCAGAGGGGTGCGGTGGGGTGGGAGGGGGGAGGAAACTCAGAAGGGGGGGCAAAAACATGTATACCTACGGCTGATCCCCCCGTTCATGTATGGTAGAAATGAACACAATATATAATTATCCTTCAATTAAAAAAAAATTAAAAATTAAAAAAAATCTGCCTGCAATGTAGGAGACCCGGGTTTGATCCCTGGCTTGGGAAGATCCCCTGGAGAAGGGAATGGCTACCCACTCCAGTATTCTTGCCTGGAGAAAACCCCTTGGACAGAGGTGCCGACGGCTACATCCATGGGGCCGCAGAGAGTCGGACATGACCCGCCTATGGTGCATATACACACAAGGGTAAGCCAGAGTCTTGTCTAGTTTCTGATACAATTTTGAGACATCCTCTTCTCCAGCTCACTTCCTCTTTAGGGTTTCTCCCTTCACTCTCTGCCCCAAGAGGCCCCTTCCCAGTCCTTCTGTGCACATTGCAACAAAAAGAATAAAATACTTAGGAGTATATCTACCTAAAGAAACAAAAGACCTATACATAGAAAACTATAAACACTGATGAAAGAAATCAAAGAGGACACAAACAGATGGAGAAATATACCGTGTTCATGGATTGGAAGAATCAATATTGTCAAAATGGCTATACTACCCAAAGTAATCTATAGATTCAATGCAATCCCTATCAAACTACCAACGGTATTTTTCACAGAACTAGAACAAATAATTTCACAATTTGTATGGAAATACAAAAAACCTCGAATAGCCAAAGTAATCCTGAGAAAGAAGAATGGAACTGGAGGAATCAATCTGCCTGACTTCAGACTCTACTACAAAGCCACAGTCATCAAGACAGTATGGTACTGGCACAAAGACAGAAATATAGATCAATGGAACAGAATAGAAAGCCCAGAGATAATCCACGAACCTATGGTCACCTTATCTTCGACAAAGGAGGCAAGGATATACAATGGAAAAAAGATAACCTCTTTAACAAGTGGTGCTGGGAAAACTGGTCAACCACCTGTAAAAGAATGAAACTAGAACACTTTCTAACACCATACACAAAAATAAACTCAAAATGGATTAAAGATCTAAATGTAAGACCAGAAACTATCAAACTCCTAGAGGAGAACATAGGCAAAACACTCTCCGACATAAATCACAGCAGGATCCTCTATGACCCACATCCCAGAATTTCAGAAATAAAAGCAAAAATAAACAAATGGGACCTAATGAAACTTAAAAGCTTTTGCACAACAAAGGAAACTATAAGCAAGGTGAAAAGACAGCCCTCAGATTGGGAGAAAATAATAGCAAACGAAGCAACAGACAAAGGATTAATCTCAAAAATATACAAGCAACTCCTCCAGCTCAACTCCAGAAAAATAAATGACCCAATCAAAAAATGGGCCAAAGAACTCAACAGACATTTCTCCAAGGAAGACATACAGATGGCTAACAAACACATGAAAAGATGCTCAACATCACTCATTATCAGAGAAATGCAAATCAAAACCACAATGAGGTACCATTACACGCCAGTCAGGATGGCTGCTATCCAAAAGTCTACAAGCAATAAATGCTGGAGAGGGTGTGGAGAAAAGGGAACCCTCTTACACTGTTGGTGGGAATGCAAATTAGTACAGCCACTATGGAAAACAGTGTGGAGATTTCTTAAAAAGCTGGAAATAGAACTGCCATATGACCCAGCAATCCCACTTCTGGGCATACACACCAAGGAAACCAGATCTGAAAGAGACACATGCACCCCAATGTTCATCGCAGCAATGTTTATAATAGCCAGGACATGGAAGCAACCCAGATGCCCATCAGCAGACGAATGGATGAGGAAGCTGTGGTACATATACACCATGGAATATTACTCAGCCATTAAAAAGAATTCATTTGAATCAGTTCTAATGAGATGGATGAAACTGGAGCCCATTATACAGAGCGAAGTAAGCCAGAAAGATAAAGACCATTACAGTATACTAACACATATATATGGACTTTAGAAAGATGGTAACGATAACCCTATATGCAAAACAGAAAAAGAGACTCAGATGTATGGAACAGACTTGTGGACTCTGGGAGAAGGCGAGGGTGGGATGTTTCAGGAGAACAGCATTGAAACATGTATATTATCTAGGGTGAAACAGATCACCAGCCCAGGTTGGGTGCATGAGACAAGTGCTCGGGCCTGGTGCACTGGGAAGACCCAGAGGGATCGGGTGGAGAGGGAGGTGGGAGGGGGGACTGGGATGGGGATACATGTAAATCCATGGCTAATTCATATCAATGTATAACAAAAACTACTGTAATGATGTAAAGTAATTAGCCTCCAACTAATAAAAATAAAAAAAAAAAAACCCAGGACTGTAGCTGGACCATCCACTGCTGCCCATAGAATTCTCCAGGCAAAATTACTAGAGTGGATAGCCATTCCCTTCTCCAGGGATCTTCCTGACCCAAGATTGAACCCAGATCTCCTGCATTCAGGCAGCTTCTTTTCTGTCTGATCAGCAGGGAGGCCCTTAGTGAGTTTAGGTAGTGATTTAGAAATTATGCGCTCAGAGCTTTAGGCATTCCATGGGGCCCTTTCTCACCAAAGCAGTGGGAGAGGTAGGTGTCCTGGTACTGCTTATCAAGCTTCAATTATAGCACCCCTATTTTTTACTGTTGTTCTTATTGGATGGTGTTTGTAAGAGGGTCATAACAACTGAGAGTTGCACTGGTTGAAAACAAAATAGAGAGCCACTTGTTTACACGAGAGCCTTCTTGATCATGATCATTCCAGCAGTACATCTGTATGGTGCTTTCCAGTTCTCTCTGATGCTTGTAAACAGCTGAGATTTCTAGTAAGAAGCGCGGCCAAGTCACTTCAGTGGTGTCCAACTCTTTGTGACCCTGTGGACCATAGCTCACCAGGCCTCTCTGTCCAGGGGTTTTCCCCGGGCAAGAACAGGAGTGGGTTTCCATGCCCTCCACCAGGAATCTCCCAACCCTAGATCAGGTAGGTTTTTTTACCACTATCCACTGGGATCCTAATATTCATGTAATCATATGAAATGATGAAAATGCAAAATCACTCCCAAATAAAGAATAAAGTCAATCATAAATGAGATTGCTGGAATTATTTCTAGTATTAAATTTTCATTATGTCAAACTAAGAAACAAATTGTTTACCTGTGAGGCAACCACATTTTTTTTGGTGGGGGAAACCATGGGGCTTGCAGGATCTTAGTTCCCTGATCAAAGACTGAACCTTCATCCTCAGCAGTGAAAGAGTGAAGTCCTAACTACTGGACTGCCGGGGAATTCTCCATAACAACATGTTTTGAATCGGGGAAAGCACAGTTGTGAATTAGGTAAAAGGGAACTCTGTCTCATGACTCCCCTTGTTTCCCCTCACTGACGCCCACTGTTTGGGAACACAGGGGTTTTCACTAATGAGAAATCTAACACCCCACGGCCTAACTGAGTGGAAACAGTCGGAATGGTCAGAGTGTCCTTCCTGTCATTCACGGCCCCCTTATCAATTTCAGTTTTCTACAATCCCCAGAACACACTAAGGCTTAGATGAAGAGGCTTGAGACCTTGGATAGGGATCTTCTCAAAGATAAAAGAATTTCAGGTGCAGTAATACCTTAATCTTTAGAGTGCTGTGTGTCAATTGTCTCATAAAAACTGGAGGAAAAATTAGGGGGAAAAGTAATTGATGAATTAAGGGAGAAGAAAGAATTTCAGGGAGAGAAGAGTGAAAGTTGAGGGCAGGGTGAAAATTGTCCTTAAGAAAGAATAAATACAGTTAAATTCTCGAGGTTTAAACATCCTCTTTCAACAAGAATCAGGGAAGTAATTCCACTTCATTTCGAAAGAAATACACAAAAGAAATGCTTGCTAAACAAAAAAAAAGAAAAAACTATAGAGTAATTTCTATGGATATCAAATCACAGAATATTAGAGAAGAGAGGGACTTCCCCAGTCATTCCCCAGTGACTAAACTCTGCACTGCCAACTTGGGGGCCCAGGTTTAATCCCCGTCAGGTGACTAGATCCCATGTGCCATGACTCAAAGTTTTGTGTGGTGCAGCATCTAAGGGTCCCAATGCTGCACCAAAGACCAACTATCCTGTGTGCTGCAACCAAAAAATAAAAAATAATATACTTTCATTTAAAAGGGGACTTCAACTAGTGGTTTAGGGTTAAGACTTCCCCCTTTCCAATGCTAGTGTCTAGGTTCAATCCCTGATCAGAGAACTAAGATCCCACATTCCCCAAAGTCAAAACATAAAGCAGAAGCAGTATTGTGACAAATTCAATAAAGACTTTAAAAATGGGTTTCACCCTCAAAAAGTATGTATTAGAGAGGAGAGTCCCTCAGTACCTAAGCTAGATGAAAGAGGGAACTAAATAACAACCTCTGCCTTAATTTGTTTTTAAACTCTGGCCTAATATTTTTCTCTCAAAGCTGAAAAATGGGGTGAGGTAGGGGGTGAGTGAAACTAAGGAATAAATTTCTGCAGTATAAGATATAAAAAATTTTCCTAAGAACTTTTTTGAAGTCTTCATCCAAACTGACTTATTACAGCAAGAGGAAGACATTTAGAAAGATGAATGTTTAAAAATCTACAAGTCCATCAATGGATGTATAAATGAACAAAATGTGGTATTTCCCTACAATGCAATACTATTTAAACCTTAAAAGGGAAAAAAACTCTTACACATTACATGGTGAATTTAAGATTTTAAATCAAGTAAAATAAGCCAACCAAAAAAGACAGATAGTGTATTCCATTTTATTTGAGGACCTGAAAAAAGTCCCCTCATCAAAGAATACTAAATAAAACCAAAAAATCATAGAATAAAATTGCCGGGGCTGGCTGGGGGAGGGGTTTTGGGAATTGGCAATTTAGGGGGTAAAAGGGGTTCATTTTGGAAAAGGGTTTGTTCTAAAAAAATCCACCCATTTTCCCCAAAACTGTAGAGGGGTGGGATGGTTTCTTTTGCAATGGAGTACATTAATACCACTCTCTGAACACTTTAAATTTAAAATTTAAAATTTTAGGTTATATTTTTTACTTAAATTAAAAAAATTTTCCCCAAATCTATTTAAAACAAGAATTTAACATAGTTTTAAGGGATTTCTTTCTATAAAATTTCTAAACTTTAAAACTAATCTAGGGTGTTAAATTTCAAAATAAAATTTTAATCTATAAAATGAGCTTTTTTAGGGGACTAATAAGGGAAAGGGGGGATGGGGAAATTTTGGGAATTTAAAAAATTTTTTAAAGTATTTGATCGGGTTGGGTTAAAAACAGGTGTACTTTTTTTAAATTCCCACTAATTGTCCCCTTAAGTTTTTGTGCTTTTACTAATATAATTATATCTTATTTTTTTTTTTTTTTCCATTTTTTTTATTAGTGGGGGCCCAATTTAATTTACAACTTTCATGGTTTTGTCAACTTTAAAAAAAAAATTACCCGGGGGGTTTAAGTATTCCCCACCCACCCCCCCTCCCCCTCCCTCCCACCCGATCCTTCGGGGTTTTTCCCATGAAAACCCACCCCGAAAATTTGGGCTCTTTTACCCAAACCCTTTGGCTGGTGATTTTTTTTTTTTCCCCCAAGAAAATATACATTTTTTAAATGCTTTTCTCTTGAAACATCCCCCCCTTTCCTTTCCACAGAGCCCCACAATCTTTTTCTATACATCGGATCCTTTTTTTTTTCATATGGGGTTTTTGTTCCCCATCTTTCAAAATTTCCCCATATAAAATTTTGAAATACTTAAAGGGGCCCTTTAAACTTTCTGGCTTTTTTCCGCTCTTTATAATGCCCCCAAATTTCCCACCATCTCTTAAAAACCTGTTCAAAGAATTTTTTTTAATGGTTTGATAATATTCCATGGTTATATTACCACAGTTTCCCAACCATTCATCTGCTGATGGCATCGGGGTTGCTTCCAGGGCCGGCAATTATAAACATGCGTAGAACTTTGGGGTGCTTGTTTTTTTCAATGGGTTTTTCCTTGTGTTTTACCCAAAAAAAATTTGGGAGCGGGGTCAAGGGCATTCTATTTCCTTTTTTTAAAAAATCCCCACTTTTTTCCCATATGGCTTACAAAATTTGCACCCCCCCACAGTGTAAAGGTTTCCCCTTTTCTCCACACCCTCCCCAGCTTTTATTCTTTAATTTTTGGGAATAGCACCTCCTGCCCTGGCGTGAAATTTTACCTCATTTTTTTTTTTTGTTTTGCATTTCTCTGATAAATATGTTGACACCCTTTTTCGGGTTGTTTTTTTTACCCATCTGTAGGGTCCCCCTTGGAGAAATTCTTTTAGTTTTTTGGGCCCATTTTTTGATTGGTCTTTTTTTTTTCCTGGAGTTGAGCGGGTTTTTTCTTTTATTTTTTTTGAGTTTAAACCTTTTCTTTTTGCTTCGTTTGCAAATTATTTTTCCAATGGGGCTTTTTTTCCCCTTTGCTTATATTTTCCCTTTTGGGTTTAAAAAAGCTTTTAATTTTCCATTGGGCCCCCATTTTTTTAAATTTTTGCTTTGTTTCAAAAATTTTCGGGGATGTTTTAGGGGACCCTGCGTGTTTTTGTGGGAAAGGGGTTTTTTCCCCTATTTCTCCTCTAATTTGATATTTTTCGGGTCTTAAAATTTAAAATTTTTAAAAATTTGATTATTTTTTTTTAAAGGGGTGTTAAAAAGTTTTCTAGTTTCATTTTTTTTAACGGGTTTGGTTGCCCTTTTTTTTCCCCACCCCATTGTTAAAGAGTTTTCTTTTTCCTTTTGTTTACCTTGCCCCCTTTGTCGAAGAAAAGGGTGACCATGGGTTTGTGGATTTATCTCGGGGCTTTCAAATTCTGTTCCATTGATCATATTTTTTGTTTTTGGGCCAGTACCATACTGTTTTGATACTGGGGGCTTTGTGTATATCTGAAGTCACAGGTTGTTTCCCTCCATTTCCCATTCTTCTTTCTCAAGGTTATTTTGGTTTATTAAAGGGTTTTTTTTTGTATTTAAATACAAATTGTGAAATCTTTGTTCAAAGGTTTTGTAAAAATACCTTTTGGTAGCTTGTTTGGGGTTGCATTGAATCATAGATTTTTTGGGAGTATACCTTTTTTGACAATATTGATTTTTTCCAATCCATGAACACGTATATTTCTCCACCCTGTTTGTTCCTTTTTAAATTCTTCATCATTTTTTATAGTTTTTTTATTTAAAAAGGCCCTTTTTTTTCCCTTGGGTTGAAATACCCCCCCTAAGTATTTTTTTCTTTTTTTTGCAATGGGAATGTACATTTCCTTAATTTCTCTTTCTGTTTTCTCATTGTTGGGGTTATAAAAAAGGCAAAATTTCTGTGTAAAAATTTTTTATCCGCAATTTTACTGTTTTCTTTGGGATTAGTTTCTAGAAATTTTTCTGGAAGTCTTTGGGGTTTTCTATTAAGGACATGTCATCTGAAAAACGGGAGAGAGTTTCACTTCTTCTTTTCCTATCGGGTTTTCCTTTTACTTTTTTTTTCTGCCCTTTTGGCCAGGGCCCAAACATTTCCCAAAAACAATTTTTAAATAGTAGGGGCGAGAGGGAAACCCCTTGCCTTGTTCCGACTTCGGGGGAAATGCTTTAAATTTTTTCACCATTGGGGGTGATCCTTGCTGGGGTTTTTTGCATATATAGCTTTATTTTGATTTTTTTCCCTTTTCTTTTCCCCTGTTTTCCCGGGAGATTTTTAATCAAAAAATGATTTTTAAATTTTTGTAAAAGGGCCCTTTTTTTCTCATCATTGAAAAAACATATGGTTTTTATTTTTTCAATTTTTTAAATGTGGTGTTTAAACATTGATTGATTTGTGGATATTAAAGAACCCTTTGTTTCCTGGATAAACCCATTTGGTCTGGGTATTTTTTTTAAAAAAATTTTTTTGGGGTTCTGTTTTCTAGAATTTTTTTTAAGGATTTTTGCATCTATGTTCATCATGATATTGGCCTGAAATTTTCCTTTTTTTGGGTGATTTTTTTTGGTTTTGGAATTGGGTGTTTGGTGCCTCATAGAATGATTTGGAATTTTTCCCCTTCTTCTGAAATTTTTCTGAAGAGTTTGAAAAAATTAGGTTTACAAATTCTCTAAATTTTTGATAGAATTCAGCTGGGGACCAACTGTTCCTGGCTTTTTTTGGGCGGGGAAGGGATTTCTGATTACATTTTCGTTTTCCCTTTCTTTGAGGGTTTTTGTTAAACCCTTCTATTTTTTCCCCGGGTTTTTTTTGGGAAAAATTAACTTCTCTAAGAATTTTGTCCATTTTTCCCAATTGCCCAAATTTTGGCATAGAGCTGCGGAAGAGCCCTTTTTAGGACCTTCGATTTCTTTTTGCCCTGTTTTTATCTCTCCATTTTCATTTCTAATTTTTTTAAATTTTGGGTTTTTTCTCCCTTTGTTTCTATTTTTGCTAATGGTTGTCAATTTTGTTTATTTTTTTTAAAAAACCACTTTTTTGCTTTTTTATTTTTTCTATGGGGCTCTTTATTTCTTTTTCATTTTAAATTTTTGCCCCCCCAAAAATTTTTTTTTTTTTAAGAAAAATTTTTTTCCTTTTACAACCCTGGGGTTTTTTCATTTCTTTCCTTTTCTATTGCTTTAGGTTAGATTAGGGGGATTTATTTTTAAATTTTTCTTGTTTTTTTTGAGGTAAACCTTAATGTATGAATCTTTCCCCCTTTGCACGCTTTTTCTGTCCCATAGGTTTTTTTTTGTTGTTTTTCATTTTTATTAAATTTTTAAACTATTTTTATTTCTATTTTTATTTCTTTTTTATTTTTTCTATATTTTTTTGGTTTTTCAAAGCGGTTGTTTCCCCCATATGGGTTTTAATTTTTAATAATTTTTTTTCCCCGTAATTGGATCTAATCTTTCTGCACTGTGGGCAAAAAAAATATGAAAAAGATTTCCCTTTTTTTTTTTTAATTTCCCAAAACTAGATTTAAGGGCCCCGTTGATCTTTTTCTGGAGAAGGGACCGTTTTTCCTTGAGAAAAAGGGAAGTTGATTGTTTTTGGGGAAACATTCCCATAATGTTTAATTAAGGGCCCACTGGGCCCTTGTTCCTTTAAAGTTTGTGGGTTTCCTTGGGCAATTTTTTGTTTAAGTTGATCTATCCATAGTTTTTTGGGGGTATTAAAAAATCCCCCACTATTTTTGTGTTACTAACAAAATTTTCCCCTTTCATACTCACTACCCTTTTCCTTTCATAGTGGGGCTCCTATTTGGGGGTATATATATTTAAAATTGTTTTTTCTTCTTTATTGGGTTGATCCTTTTATCATTATTTAGTGTCCATCTTTTTTCTCTTTTTCACAAGCCCCTTTTTTGAAATCTACTTTTTCTGATATAGTAGGCACCCCCCCCCTTTTTTCTTTCTTTTGGGCCCCGTTTGTGTGGAATATTTTTTTCCACCCTTCACTTTTTGTCTTTTTGTGTCCCTTTGTTTTGAGGTGGGTCCCCCTTGAAAGCATAATAAAGGGGCTTGCTTTTGTATCCATCACCACTTTGGGCTTTTGGGTTTGGGGGATTCAACCCATTTACATTTTAAATAATTTTTGATAGTAGGGTCCCGTGCCCTTTTTTTTGTTGTTTGGGGGGTTTACATTTTTTACCACCTTTTTTGTGTTTCCTGCAAAAGAAGATCCTTTAGTAAATTTTTTGAAACTTTGGGGGTTTCTGAATTTTCTCAACTTTTCCCTTTTCCCGTAAACTTTTTATCTTCCCTTCCCTATCTGAAAAGAAACCTTTCTGGGAGGGTAATCAAAGGTTTTAGGGTTTTTCTCTTTTATTACTTTAAATTTTGCCTGGGCCAAACCCTTTTTGGGCCCGAAGGGTTTCTTTTGATAATCACTGTTTAACTTTTATGGAACCCTTTTTTGTTTAATTTTTTGTTTCTCCCTTTTCGGGTTTTTAAAATTTGTTCTTTTTTTTTGGGTCTTTGGGTTTAAATTTTATTAAATTTTCTTTGGGGGTTTCGCCTTGGTTTTTTCCTGTTTGGGCTCTCGGTTTTTTTGGACTTGGGGGGCTATTTCCTTCCCCCTTTTTTGGGGGAAATTTTTACTATTATCTCCTCCATAACTTCTCCCCGGCCTTTTTTTTGGGCCCTTTTTCTTTTGGGACTCCTATATTCGAAAAGTTTAGGGGTTTCACATTTTCCCCAAAGGGCCCCCGAGGTTTTCCTCAAATTTTTTTTATTCTTTTTTTTTTTTCCTCCTCTTCATTTATTTTCCCCTATTTTTTTCTTCTAACCACTTAAACCTATCTTTTGTCTCTGTTTTTCCCAAATCATGGTTTTCCCCCAGAGTGTTTTTTTTATCTCATTTATTTTATTATTTTTTTAATTTTTACTTTTTAAAATTTCTTCTAGTCCTTTTAAACATTTCTTTTCATCTTCTCAAACTTTTCTCCAGGGTATTTAAATTTTTAACCCATTTTTTTTTTCAAAAATTTTGGAAACATTTTTTTTTATCATCATTCTAAAAATTTTTTTTCAGGGAATTCCCCCATTTCCTCCTCTTTTTTTTGACTTTGGGGGGCTTTTTTTATGTTTCCCTTTTCCTGTTTTGGGGATTCTCTGCCTTTTTCCCTCACGTTTAGATTGCTGTGTCCCGGAGGGGCTTTCTTTTTCTTGGGGTCGGTTTGGGTTTCCCTTTTTTTGTGAGGTTTTACCCAGTGGTGGGGTTGGGCGATTGGGTTTTTCAAGGTTTTCCCGGTTTGGGAAACTTGGTTTATGTTTTGGTGTTGGGGAAATTGGTTTTTTTCTCTCTGGGGTGCAATGGGGTGTCCCCGTAATGAGTTTTTCGAGGGCAATTTTTGGTTTGGGGGGACTTTGGAAAAGCCTGTATTTGAGACTCAGGGCATTTCCCTGCTTGCCCAAAGAATTTGCCCTGGGATGTCTTTACTGGGCTTTTTGGTCTTGAAGGTGGTTTTTTGGGTTTTGGGGTAGGTATGGGGGCTTTTGGATGGTCCTTACTCCTTAATGTTCCTGAAATCAGAGTTTTTTCGTTTTCCCCAGGTTTTTTGGGGTTTTCTCTCCTGCCTCTGGATTTCCCGTTTTTCCCAAATCTCAAACCTTTTCCCAAAATATACGCACTATAATAAAACTTCTAGTTAAAAGGTAAAAGTTTTCCCCCCGGAAAAGACAACCAAGATTCACAGAGTTTTCATGAAGGGAAAAGGGGGGAGGAAAGGGGAAAGAGGGGAGCCCGGAGGAAAAAAAGGGGCTCAAAGGAGAGACAGAAAACCACTTAAACTTTTTCCCCAAATGTTCCCGTAGCCCAACACCCACACAGAAACAGAGTTTAATTGTGAAGAAGGGGAAAGAGGGAAAAAAGGGTGTTTTTGAGGGAGAAAACAAATTCCCAAAAAGGGGGAGTAATCACCCCACCCCCTGAATAAAATGGGGAAATGAATAATGGGTTTTTTAAATGTCCAAAATTTAATCACATACTGAAAAAAAAAAGATTAAAAATCTAATGTAAGGTTAGACTCTTTTAAATACAAAAATTTTAAAAAACCAAAAAAAAAAAACACACAAAAAATTTAGAAAAGAATGAATTTCGTTTAAAAATAGGGTTTTTTTCTCTCATTTTTTTTGCAATTAAAAAAAGTGGGGAAAAGAAAATGAAAATTAAGGAATAATAGAGGGGTTTTTAGAACTTTAAAAAAATAGGGGAGAAAAACAAAAAAAGAAAAAAAAAAAAAAAAAATTTTTTTCCCCAATTAAAAAAAAATTTTAAAAAAATATGAAAAAAAAGTTGGGGGAAAGGGGGGAAAAAAGGGGGAAATTTAAAAAAAAATAAAAGAAAAAAATTAAAAAAAAAGGGAAAAAAAAAAATTTTTTTAATTTAAAAAAAAAAAAAACATATATAACTAGAAAATTTTTCTGGAGTTGTTGCGTCATGTAGGTTTTATTTAAAATTTTAGATAATCCTCTTTTTCCCGCTTACACTTCTTTATATCAAAAGCCCCTTCCGGTGTATCGGTGTTTTCCCCTTCAATTTTAAAACTGTTTCACTGGTCCTTTCTGAAGCGGTTTCCCCTTTTTTTTTTGGCTTCCGTTTGCCGTCTCTTTGGGTCTAATTTTCCGCCCTGACAACAGGGGGGCAAAAGGGGATCTCTTTTTTAGGTTTGCTAGTTCCCGTTTAGTCCCCCTACGGGGGGGGCAGGCCCCTGCAACAGATACCCGCTTTGTGGATTGCACCACTTTTTCCGGGCCCCACTGGGGTTTTCCCCCTAACCCCGGGGGGTCAGGCTTTCCCCTTCACACTGGGTCCCCCCCGCTGCTCTATATGGAAACGGGCCCGCGTTAAATGGGGGTTTCCCGTTTTTTTGGGTACTCCACAAAAAACATTCGGTTTGCCTGCTTTTTTTTCCTTTTCCCCCTGACGGGTCAGCACCAGAGGGTTGGGGGCAATCTCCCCGGGACCGCGCCTTTTTTTCCCTCCGTGCATCCTCTGGGAGCCAGAGGGTTGGGGGCCCAAACTCCCCCACGGGCCCCCTTTTTCCCTCCTCCCCCCCAAACCCCGGCCCCCATCGGGTTTTCGGAATCTTTTTGCTAAACCCGACCTGTTTTTCGGTGGGGGGGGTGGGTTCTCAAGGGGGTGAGTTTGCCCTTTTCCCCCCCCCCCTTTTCCCCCCCCCTACCTCCACCGGGTGGGGCCGGGTCTTCTCGGATTTCGCAGTCCCTTTTTTTGCGAACCCCCAGTGTTTCGGGGGGTTTAAATTTTTACCCTTGGGTATTCCCCCAGTTTAAAAAAACCCCTCCGATTGCTCCCCCAGGTCTTTGGGGCCGGGCCTTTTCCCAAGCAATGCCGCCCCTCCTCTCCGTTTCCGCCCCCCTTTTTGGGTGGTTCGGCGTCGGGGAAATTTTCCCCTGGGATTGCCCTTTTTGGGACGTAATCGGGCCTTTTTTTAAATTTTTTTTTTTTTCCCCCCTTTAAAATTCCCCAAAACTTTCCCCCCAAACCCCCATGCGAGGTTTTTCCCGTATTTGGGAAATTTACTCTAAAGAAATCCCTTCCCCCACTGGGCTCCGTCCCTTGGCCCCTTTTTTTCTCCCTTTTTATCTTTTAATTTTGTCCCCCCCCCTTCGAAAAACAAGGCTGCTTTTTTGGCCCCTATGTCCCCCTGCTAGGGTCAGAAGTTTTTGTGAAAATTTTCTCAGCGTTCAAATTCTTTTGATAATTTTTTTGGGGAAAAATGGTTTTCCCCGTCCGTATTCCCCCCCATTCTGGGCCCCCCCTATATCTTATTTTTTAAACCCGATTTTCCTTTTGAAATACAAATAGGGTATTAAAAAGAGAGAGCAGGCTAAATGGAAATGAAACATATTGAGGGCAAAGGAAAGAGAAAGTCTTTAAGGAAAATAAAAATTTTAAAGCAGTAATTCAAATAAAATCCATTCTGGAGGTCATATGTAGCAGATGTCTCAGTGTAGCAAATCAAGTCAATGTTTCAGAAGACAAACTTCAGAAGCTTTCTCAGAATGTAGAATAAGAGAGAGAAAGAGAGATAGAAACAAAGATGAGACCCTAAATACTGATAATAGATATTCAAAAGATGAGATAAATGAAGCATATGCAATAAACTAATAAGAAAATGTCAGTGAGGTGAAGAAACTTAGTCTTTTAAAAAGTTCCCTCTTCAGAAAAAAAATTATGATAGAGATCCACCCCTGGGATTATCCCAGTGAAGTTTTTGAATTCAGAAATATGCAAAGAATCCTGCAAGAAAATGTTGACTATAAAGTAACAAAACACAGATTGGTCTTTTTCTTTTCCTCAGTAGCATTAAGTCTAAAGATGATAGTGGAGTAAATCTGAAGAATTTTTAGGGCAAAGATTTATGAACCCAAAAAACTGTGTCTACCATGTTGTGAAGACAACTGACACTCTTAAAGATGTGCTAAACCTTACTTAAGTATTCTTCATTTTTTTAATTATTTAAAGTTTTTAATGAGTTAGGGGTTTGAAATGGACAGTGTGAAGAATACAGTCAATAGCTATGTAATATCTTTGTATAGTGTCATATTGCAACTAGATTTATCACGTGATTGAATAGAAATATTGAATCATTATATTCTGTAATGGAGATTAACATAGTGTTTGTAGATCAATTATATTAAAAAACCAATCAACCAACACAGAAAAAGAGATCAAATTGTGGTTATCAAAGATAAGGCAGGTGATGGGAGAAAGAAGAGGATGAAGTCAGTCAAAATGTACACACTTCCAGTTATAAGTAAGTACTAGGGATACAATGTACAATACAATAAATATAATTAACACTTCTGTGTGTTATATATGACAGTTGTTAAGAGATTTTAGGTGAGATTCAGACAAGGTTTTAACTATTCTGAGAACATTATTGCAATTCTCTTTGTAATCTGATTACTTCCAGGAGAAAGTTTCAATTTTGCATGTTTCTTCAATACTTGCTAATATCCTTTTTTCTTTTTAATAAGTAGAGTTGGCATTAGGCTTGGAGCCTTAAGCAAGTAACAGTAAGTAAACAGAATATAACACTGTTTTGTGCTTTTTTAAAAATTTGTGGTTACCTCCCCTTATGGAAAGTGGTTTTGTTTTTCCATCTTCTTGTTGTTCTTTTTGCTTTTCTTTTTCCAACTTCTATACTGATGGAAAGTTTTCCACTTAAGTTAATTTACTTTAAAATTTACATTTAAAACATGACACACTTTAAGAAAAATGAAAATAATAAAAGCACAGCATAGAAGATATGAATTGGTATTTGACTGATATCCAGTGAATGGAAAGATATTGTCCTAAAATGATGAAGAGTATTTATTTTAATCGAAAGTAACATCAGCTTATAGAAAATTATATTTTCTCTGGAAAACTGGTTGAAAGAGGGATGGGACCCGCCTGTCATTTGCCTCTATTGCTCTGGCCAAGACATGGAGACCTGAAATAGATGTAAGAAATGATTACTGTTGAGAAAGAAAACCCAATCATCAATCATTTAGAAATCTTATGAAAAATAATTTATCAAATCTATTGCTTGCCTTTTTCCACATTTTAACCCTCCAAAACGAGATATATCTCAGATAAGTGATTTGTCACAGTTTGATATGTCTCCTCTTTGGAGGACATTGAAAGTTTATAGACCCCATAGTAGTTCAGCAAAATGGCTTGTATAAAAAGACCACTACCTATATCAAATTTCAATACTGCCTCCTTTATACCAATAATCCATGAAAAAAAAAATCAGAACATGGTCCTATTCAAGACAGCAACCAACATTTTTAGGATCCCCAGAAATCATCCTCCAGTGAGAAATATGGTTTCCGTACTGATAAAATCTAGTAAAACTTATAGATCAAGAAACATGTTTACATTTTTTGGAATAAATAGAGTTTACTGATTTTTGAACTGGAAGATGGAATAATCCTAAAAGTTAATCTTCTTCCAAATTAAGTTCATAACAATATTTTCATTATAAAATAGTAATGTAATGGAATGCAATACAGATGTGGTGGAGGTACTGAAGTAATATTCTTAAATTCATATGGTGAAGAATAACTGGTAAAATAGTTTGGGCAAATCTGTGTAAAAGAAAAGTAACAAGAAGGTTTAACTTTTCTGGGTTATAAAATAATCACATTAACTACCATTACTGTTATTATGTTTGTAGAATTAATATATCTGCAATGAATTACAATAGTTCAAGAATAAATATATATATTATAATTAATGTATGACAATGAGAGTAATGTAATCATAAAGGAAGTTAACTTATAAACAATGTTGATAGAACTGTTCAGCAATTTGAAAAGATACAAGTAGATTCTCACTTATTCAATATATTAAAATGAATTTCAGTTGGAATTTTAAAACTATGTAGAAAGCAAGCCATAGCAAGGGTGGGAAAGGAGACAAAAAAAGAATAGAGAGAGATATATATATCAAACTTTTGGAAGGTGGGAGGAGTTTCTAAGCATAAAAATAGTAAAACAAATTCCTTTTAAAAAGTCTTTGACAGAATTTTTGAAAGTATGTATTTTAATTGACAAAAATACATTCAAAATGTTTAAAGAAATAAAAAATTGGTAAAAATTTTCAAATTTTTAAACAAAACTTATATCCTTAAATATCATAAATGCAACCTACAG
>JAJLRB010002294.1:0-19746 GCA_020976825.1 Odocoileus hemionus
TAATGGGGTTTTTTGTACAATGGTTGTCAAAGATGGTGTGGTTTTAAGTGATGAGCCATAATAAATGGTTGAGTAAATAAGTTGTGAGATAATCAAAAATGGTTTTGGGTGAAGGACGTGGGGGCAAGTCGTTTTGGGGGGGGTAATGGTAATGATTGTTATAATAAAATTTTTCTCATAAAATGTGGGGTTTGGGGCCCCATAATTAAAAAGTTTAAAAAAAATTTTGGTGTGATGCAAATACCGGGGTCGATGTGGAAACCCCGTGTTGAGCCAAAAAGTTTTAAAGCAAATGAGGAAAATTTATTTTTTACAAAAATAGATGGTTAACATTCAAAGGACTCATTTTAAAATACAGTGGGGTTTATACCAAACGTGATGTATGAAGTACCTGGATAGATGTGAAAATAGGTTTTGGCTTTAAAAAGGGGGGTTTTTATGAAAAAAGGGGATGTGATTTCTTTCCCGGCGAGATGTTTAAATTGGTGTGAAGTATACAAGGTGGGGTGTGAATTTCATAAGTTTGTGATGACCCAGAATGGTGTGATGTCCCCGTTAAATGTTTTTGTTTTCCCCCCTAGGGGTGTGGTTTTATAATAGGGTTTGCGTTTATGAAGATGTGAGAAAAAGAGTGGAAAGGGTGTTTTTACTGCATGTGTCAACAAGGTTGTGATGTCATACAAAGTGGTTATTAAAAAGTGGAAGGATACAGTCACTTTGGGTGATTTATAAAGGGGGTAAGAAAGTGAAATGGGGTTTACACAAAAAAAGTGGGCGTGATTGAAGGGGGTGAGTTTTTAAGTGAAATGAGTATAATTTGGGGTGTGTCATAAAAGAGGTTTTATGTATAATAGTTTTATATGTTAAAAAATGTATAACACCCTTTTAGGATTTAAAATTTTTGGTGGATACAGTGGGTGGGTTTTTTGATGAAAGAACATGGATTGGGCAAAAATGGGTGATGCCATATAAGTGGGGTATTCTAAAGGGGGTGTGATGTCTAAAGATGGTGGATTTCCATTATCCAATTTTTCTTTTTTAAAAGGGAGGAAAAGTCTAAAGGGTTTGATAAATGGGGAATTTTTGTGATGAAACATATGGGTTGTTTCAAATAGTGGTTTTAAGCAGAAAAGGCTGAATTTTCATAAAATGGTTTTATGCCTTAAGTGTTGTTTCGAGTGTGGTGATGCATAAATGTTGGGGGAAAAATTTCGTGAAAGGCTGTTTAACACAGGGGGGGGAATTATTGTGGGGGTTTTTTGATAATGGGGGGTGCATGGTGTCAAAAAAATAGGGGTTTATAAAAAGGGGGATTATGTCATTAAAGTGCATATTTGGGTAATTTGTTGATTCTTTTTTGTGTTTATGTCTCAAGGTGGTGTGATAAATAAGTGGGGGGTGGTCGAAGGTGTGTTTCAATAAATACAAAATTGGTTTTATACACAGTTGGGTTTTAACAATATAGTGGATAGTTTTATTTAAAAATAGTGGGTTTTGGGTTACAAAAAACCCTTTGATTTTTAAGGTTTATGTAAAGTCATAAATCCAGTGCCCAAGCGTGGTTTATTCATAATAAATGTTTTTGTTAATCCCAAATTTTGATAAACCCCATAAGTTTTTTGGGGGGTGGTTGTGGGTTTTTTGTCTTGTACACCATGTGGTGTTTACATGGTATGGTTTTCATATAGGTGTTTTTTTTAAATAAGGGTGTGATTCAAATAAGTGTTTGAGTTAAGTGGTGTGATTTATAATAGTGGGATTGATGCAGAATTTTGGTGAACCCAAAAAGGGGGGGTTTTAGTGAAAAAGTGAGGGGGGTTTTTTGGATGTCAAGTTTTTTTTGTATTAAAAAATGTGTTTCAAGAATGGGGTTTTGAGTTTCTTTGTCGGGATGACACAATTATGGGGTTTTATTCCCCAGTGTTGTAAAGTTCCTAATATGGTGTTTTTTTCTAAAAAGGTTTGATTCGAAGTAATGTTTTAAATCAAATTTTTTGTATGGTATATAAGGGGATTGTGCACGATAGTTTGGGAAACAAAAAAAAAGGAAGGGGAAAAGGGATGGCAAAATACAGTGGTGTGAGCAGGGTTTGGATTGTGTCAAAAAATGGGGTTTTCATAAGGGGTTATGTGCGTTTCAGTCAAAGGTTAAAATTGTAAGTGGGTTAAACACACATGGTGGGGCATACTAGTGTAATGGATTAATTAAATGAATTATTCACCCCTTTGGATTATATCATAATTAATTGGGGTGATCCATATATGATTTATGCATTAAGTGGTATAGAAAGTGGGTTTTGTCATAAATAAAATGGTGTACGGCATAAAAAGGGATGTGGCATATCGTGTTGTGTCCCCAATATAGTGGCGGGATGTCAATGCACTTTTTTTTTAAAGTAGTGGTTTGGGGGATACATAATGGGGGGATTCATTTTTGGGGGTGGGTTCTTCATGGGTTATGTCAAATTTTGGAGTCTATATATGAAAATGGTGGGGGATCATAAAATGGTTGTGTATAAAGTGATGTGGTTTTTATAAAAGGTTTTTGGTTAAAATTTTGTCAGGTTTTGGGTTAATTGGGATTCATCGTTTTGGGTGTGGGCATATAAGTGGGTGTGATGCAAATAAGGGGGGTGGGTTGGTTTTCAAAAAGGTGTGGTATGAAAGTGTTGGGGCTACATAAAATTTGGTTGAGTCTAAATACAGTTTTGAGTTTCCCATAAGGGGTTGATGCAAGAGTTATGCCATGTCGATAATGAAAAGATTCATTTTAGTGGTTTGTGTATAGAAGTGGTGGGTTTATTATGGTTTTTAGCCCTTTTAATGGATTGGGGGTTAAAAAATAGTGGGTGAGAATGGCAGATATAACCATCGTGTTGTCTTGTGTGTGATGGCATATATATGTGTGTATATCATGAATTCAGTGGATGTAATGTGATGACTACAATGGATGTGGAAATCATAAAGAGTGTATGTGACTTATGTCTAGTGCATAATATGCCGATACAATAAACATGGGTGTGAAGTCATATATACAGTTTGTCCAGAAGATCAAGCAATAAAGTTTGGAGGTTTGTGATGGGCCACAGGTTACAGATGGATGCAATATCAGATACTTTGGGATTAGAAATCATGAGTAACATTGCATTTGCAGTCCATAACGAATTGTTGTTTGAGCTCATAAAATGTGATGGAGGCCTTATAGAGTGTATATGATGTAAACATATATGGTGTGATGTCCATACAATTACCAAGGTTGTGCGATGATGGAAAGCCTGTGTGTGAACACAATACAGTTTTTCTGCAAAGCTACAAATAGAGTGAATATGAAAGTTTTATACAATGGATATGATGTCGTCATACATAGTCCATGAGATCTCATAAAAACAGATGGTATGCATATCATCAATACAGTGGATGTGAATGACACAGATACCGTGGATACGATTGAAAAATACTGGGTGTGCAGTCTTAAAAAAGGTGGTTTGATGTCATATTGTGAGGATGGTGGATTATCTTCTACAGGGTGCGATAGATGCTATAACATATCCAAGTGTGAAGTCATCAAACGTGGGTGTGACATTGTCAATACAGTGGTGTGATGACCAGATTACTGGCGTGAGTCAAAATGTATAGTGTTTTGTTGGCCCTGCATACTGGGGTTGGTTTCATCAAAAGAGGTTGTGCTGCATAAAACAGGTGTGTGAAAAAAGCAGTGGATGTGATGTTTTACAGTGCATAGATGTCACACAGTAGTGTGTGTGATGTCATACGAAGTGGATGTGATAACAGCGAGGAGTATGTGATGACAAAGATACACTTTGGTGTGATTTCTGATAGAAATGAGTATGATGCATGCCTGAAGTGGATGTGAAAATCATAAAATGTGTTTGCTGTGATAGAGAGGATGTGAAGTCATCTAGAGTGCAAATGATGTCATACATATGCCAGTTGTGGTGTCTCAACACGAGCGTTGTGATGTCATACATAGTGGGGGATATGTTTAAAATACTGGGATAGGAGTCACACATACTGGACGTGATATCTAAAATATATCGTCTGAGATACCATCGACTGGGATGGGTGTGATGACAACAAGATACCATTGGAACGTCAGGGTTTCAGATGTAATGGAGTGACCATTATATGGACGTGATGTCATAATGTGTGTGATTTCATAAAGAGTGATGTGATTTGTCCACACGTAATCACATATGATGTTCATTATATTAAGTGGAGATGATGTCATACACACCCTGGTTTGATGAAATTGAATACATTTTGTGTGATGACACAGATAGCAGTGGGTTGATATCAGAACATATGGCTGTGAACACCAATGGCTGATTTCAAAACACTGTGTGTGATGCCATAAAATAGTAGTCATAAACGGAGTGTGTGTGAGTCACGAAAACTGTCATGTGAGAATTCACACTTATTCCAGTGAAAGTGCTGGTCACACACCGAGAGGACATGTCCATATGTAGTGCGTGTGATACATGGGTAGAGTGCATGTGATGTCAACATAATTGGTTTGTCATAAAGTGTGGATATGATGTCATGTATAGTGAATAGGATGGATACATATTGCTCCTGTGTTGTCATATAATTAGTTTGGTGTGATGTCTTCGACAGAGTGGTTGTGATGACATATAGAGTGGTTTGGTGGAAGGGAGAAAGGATGGGTTCGAGTCTGATACAGAATTAGTGTTGTCATTAATCAAGTGTGGGTTCGACAGATCATTTATAGTGGACATGACTATGTTCATAAACAAATAGTGGTTGCCATGGCTTTCACAACAAAAACGATTTGATGTTCTTCAAGAGTGAATGTTAATGTCATATACAGTGTCTATTGTGTTCTACCTGCTGTGGAGTGTGATTTCTACATACATAGGGTTTTCATACCGTAAATCAAGTTGCTGTGATTTACACAGATTCAGTAGGTGTGATGTCAGATACAGTGGTTGTGTTGTACACATCATTACAGCCATGGGAATGTCATCCTAAAATTACACTGAGTATGGTTGTCATAAAACATAGTAGGTGTGTCGTCATAAATACCTGTTGGCTGTGATGTATAAACAAGTATAAGTGTAAATGTAATGTGTATTTCAGTGCACTGCGATTTCATGAATACAGAGTGGATGTTAGATTGTCCATGAATACCGTCTCGTGAAGCATAAGGGGTGATGTCATAAATAGGGTGTGGTTGTGGGGGGGTGCCCTTTTCCCTGTTATGCTTGTGTTTCAAAAATGGTTTGTGTTGATAAGGGGTGGGTGCACATTTTGTGGGGGATTAATGTGGTGAATTCCCCTTAAAATGGAGTAGTTTCATTAGGAGGTTGATTCAGAATAAAATGTTTTGAAGCTTAAATGGATGGTGTATAATGTGATTGGTTTTAGATTTGGGTTTTTCATACAAAAATGGGGGATTCATAAAATGTCGCAAAGAAAAGGGGTTGGCACGTATGGGGTGTGTTTTCAAAATATGGGTTTCAGAATGGGGTATATGTACGTCTTTTATGAAAAGGGGTCAAAATTTTTAAATTGGTGTTACAAAGGTTGTGAAAATCAACATAGTTGTATATGCATAAAAATAGTTGGGTTTTGTACAGAAGGAGTTTATTAAGGGTGATAACGATAGGGGGGTGGATGCAGAATTGGAGGAGGCAATAAAAGTGTGTCTAAAAAAAGTGGGGTGAGGATAAATGGTGTATTCATACATGTTATGTCACAAATTTGGTTAGTATTGACATGTTTTTTATAAAAGTAATTTGGGGGTGAGGCAAAAAAGTGGGCGGTATATAGGTGAGGGGGGGAACAACCCTGGGGTTTGTCAATTTTGGAGTTTTCATGTCATGGGGGTGTATAAATATGGGTTTTATTCTAAATTTTGAAAGTGGGTTCTATAGAATTTATGGTGTTTCCCTATTCAAATGTGATGATTAACTTTTGGTGGCCGATCGGGTTTTGGGGACCTTTAAATGGGTTTGGGTGAAATATAGGGGGGGGGATGTCAAAATGCGTGGTTCTAAAAAGTGGTTTGGATTTCAATAATTGGAATGATGCAAATACCTATTTGGTGTAAATATGGGGGTTTGGGCAAAGTTTGATGTATAAAGAATTGTTCTCTAATTGGTGGACAAAGGGGGAATGTGGTTATTTTAAAACCCGGTTTTTATGCCCCAAAACAGGGATGCAATTATGGGTGAATCAGTATAAATTGTTGCCCCTTTGTGTGGTCATATAAGTTGTGTTAAGAAAGTGGTGTAAAGGAACCAAAGGTGGAAATAAAAATGGATGTTACTTTTATGTGTGATGAACAAAATTGTGAGCATTATAATTGTCCAAGATCACTGGTGATGGAAAGGGAATGGGGTGCAAAGCGAAGGGGGTTACATTTAAGTGTTTGCTGTATAAAAAGTGTTGAATTATAAAAGTGGGATGTGAGGCTTTTGAGGTTTGTGTTAACAAAGTTGTTGATGTATACATAAAATTGTGGTAGGGAAACCCGGTGGAGGCACAGATACGCGAATCTACAAAAGAGTTATGTGTTTTATACAAGATAAGTCCTCAGTCGATTTAAAATATCAGATGTTTGATATTCAAAAAGTGGTGTATGAAAATTGGGATACAAAGTTTTAAAAAAAATTTTTGGGGGAATTTTTTAAAATGGGGTTTTATGATAAATTTTGGGGGTGATTTTTCCAAATGGTGATTTAAATATCTGTGAAGAAAAAATGGGGTGAAATTGTCTAAAATGGTTTGTGCCAATTACCTGGAAAGTCAAGTATTGTTTGTGCCCCCCAAACTGATGTGGTTTTTTCAATAGGGTTGGCTGTCAAAAAAAGATGTTGATGAAAAAAAAGGGATGTTTATGTCTTAAGGATGTGTCAAAATGTGGTTGGTTATGTTAAAGGTGGATGGATTCAGGAAATTGATGCAAAATAATGGTGTTTAGTCTAAGAGTGGTTGTGCAATTAATGGTGTGCCAAAAAAATGGTTTCGTGATAGAGGGTAATACAAGTGTTAGTTAAGGGATTGGTGTAAAAACAGGGTTGGATGTTTCAAGGGGGTATGTAAAATTGTGGATTTGAGGCACCTATTGGGTGATTCATAAAAATCGTGGATACCCATGGGGGGGTGTGATACAAGAACAGGGAGCGGTAAAAGTTGGATATGTTGTGGGTATGTTTTAAATTGGGGATTCATAAAATGGGGTTTTGTAATTTTAAAAAGATTTTTAATAATGGAATGGGTTATTTCACACCCCCGGGGTTTTATGAAATTATACATTTGTGTGATCAAGATAAGTGGGTGTGAATTTAGAATATGCGTGAAAAACCAAGGCCTGAATTGTTTATAAAGGTTTATGTTTAAAATGAATTCAAAAATATTTTGGGGGGGGGTAAAACGTTTGTGAAATTCCCCTTTGTGAAAGGGTACCACAGGGGGAAGTCTAATTAGTGGTTATATTGGGAAGGGTGGATTTCAATAATAAGGTTTTGGCTAAGTGTGGTTTGAGTATTTTTAGTGCATGGGTGGCAACAATTGGTTTTATGTTTTCAATTTGGTGTGTGTTCCCCCCGGGGGATTTTATGCAATTTTTGGGGTGGTGCAGGAAAGTGTTTTAAGTCAAAAAACTTTTGTTTGGTAAATGGGGGAATTATTGTGGGAAGTTCAAAAAATATGGTTATTTGGGGGAAAAACGGTTTTTGATCAAATTTTGTAATGCATAAGAGGGGCCTATTTTGCCCCATCTGGGTTTATCTCTAATTCCCCGGGTTAACGTAAAAGTTTGGGGTGATTTCACTACAGTGGGGGGTGTGGAATGTGGGTTGTGTTTTACTAAAAATGGAAAAGTTATCTGAAGGGGGGGCAAACAATAGGGTATGTTAAGTCTGGTTGATTAAATATGTGTTTTATGCATTAAGTGGGGATTTCATGTGAGGGATGGATTCATTAAAAGTGTAACCATTTGGGGGGTTTTGTTCATAAAAAGAGGGTGGGGATGTTTTATTTCCAAAATTGATGTATAGGGGGGTGTTTAAAAAGTGGGTGTATTTGTCAATACATGTTTTGATGCCCGTTAGGGTTTTAACTTTTAGTGTTTGTAAAAAATGGTGTGTTTCAATAAGGGTTTTTGTTTCGAAGAAAGTGTTTTAAATATTTTTTTATTGATGGATAAATTTTTGTTGTGTACATATTGGGTTGAGGCATAAAAAATTTGATTCATGAAAAATTTTTTTTTTTTTTTTTTTTTTTTTTTTTTTTTTTTTTTTTTTTTTTTTTTTTTTTTTTTTTTTTTTTTTTTTTTTTTTTTTTTTTTTTTTTTTTTTTTTTTTTTTTTTTTTTTTTTTTTTTTTTTTTTTTTTTTTTTTTTTTTTTTTTTTTTTTTTTTTTTTTTTTTTTTTTTTTTTTTTTTTTTTTTTTTTTTTTTTTTTTTTTTTTTTTTTTTTTTTTTTTTTTTTTTTTTTTTTTTTTTTTTTTTTTTTTTTTTTTTTTTTTTTTTTTTTTTTTTTTTTTTTTTTTTTTTTTTTTTTTTTTTTTTTTTTTTTTTTTTTTTTTTTTTTTTTTTTTTTTTTTTTTTTTTTTTTTTTTTTTTTTTTTTTTTTTTTTTTTTTTTTTTTTTTTTTTTTTTTTTTTTTTTTTTTTTTTTTTTTTTTTTTTTTTTTTTTTTTTTTTTTTTTTTTTTTTTTTTTTTTTTTTTTTTTTTTTTTTTTTTTTTTTTTTTTTTTTTTTTTTTTTTTTTTTTTTTTTTTTTTTTTTTTTTTTTTTTTTTTTTTTTTTTTTTTTTTTTTTTTTTTTTTTTTTTTTTTTTTTTTTTTTTTTTTTTTTTTTTTTTTTTTTTTTTTTTTTTTTTTTTTTTTTTTTTTTTTTTTTTTTTTTTTTTTTTTTTTTTTTTTTTTTTTTTTTTTTTTTTTTTTTTTTTTTTTTTTTTTTTTTTTTTTTTTTTTTTTTTTTTTTTTTTTTTTTTTTTTTTTTTTTTTTTTTTTTTTTTTTTTTTTTTTTTTTTTTTTTTTTTTTTTTTTTTTTTTTTTTTTTTTTTTTTTTTTTTTTTTTTTTTTTTTTTTTTTTTTTTTTTTTTTTTTTTTTTTTTTTTTTTTTTTTTTTTTTTTTTTTTTTTTTTTTTTTTTTTTTTTTTTTTTTTTTTTTTTTTTTTTTTTTTTTTTTTTTTTTTTTTTTTTTTTTTTTTTTTTTTTTTTTTTTTTTTTTTTTTTTTTTTTTTTTTTTTTTTTTTTTTTTTTTTTTTTTTTTTTTTTTTTTTTTTTTTTTTTTTTTTTTTTTTTTTTTTTTTTTTTTTTTTTTTTTTTTTTTTTTTTTTTTTTTTTTTTTTTTTTTTTTTTTTTTTTTTTTTTTTTTTTTTTTTTTTTTTTTTTTTTTTTTTTTTTTTTTTTTTTTTTTTTTTTTTTTTTTTTTTTTTTTTTTTTTTTTTTTTTTTTTTTTTTTTTTTTTTTTTTTTTTTTTTTTTTTTTTTTTTTTTTTTTTTTTTTTTTTTTTTTTTTTTTTTTTTTTTTTTTTTTTTTTTTTTTTTTTTTTTTTTTTTTTTTTTTTTTTTTTTTTTTTTTTTTTTTTTTTTTTTTTTTTTTTTTTTTTTTTTTTTTTTTTTTTTTTTTTTTTTTTTTTTTTTTTTTTTTTTTTTTTTTTTTTTTTTTTTTTTTTTTTTTTTTTTTTTTTTTTTTTTTTTTTTTTTTTTTTTTTTTTTTTTTTTTTTTTTTTTTTTTTTTTTTTTTTTTTTTTTTTTTTTTTTTTTTTTTTTTTTTTTTTTTTTTTTTAAAAAAAAAAAAAAAAAAAAAAAAAAAAAAAAAAAAAAAAAAAAAAAAAAAAAAAAAAAAAAAAAAAAAAAAAAAAAAAAAAAAAAAAAAAAAAAAAAAAAAAAAAAAAAAAAAAAAAAAAAAAAAAAAAAAAAAAAAAAAAAAAAAAAAAAAAAAAAAAAAAAAAAAAAAAAAAAAAAAAAAAAAAAAAAAAAAAAAAAAAAAAAAAAAAAAAAAAAAAAAAAAAAAAAAAAAAAAAAAAAAAAAAAAAAAAAAAAAAAAAAAAAAAAAAAAAAAAAAAAAAAAAAAAAAAAAAAAAAAAAAAAAAAAAAAAAAAAAAAAAAAAAAAAAAAAAAAAAAAAAAAAAAAAAAAAAAAAAAAAAAAAAAAAAAAAAAAAAAAAAAAAAAAAAAAAAAAAAAAAAAAAAAAAAAAAAAAAAAAAAAAAAAAAAAAAAAAAAAAAAAAAAAAAAAAAAAAAAAAAAAAAAAAAAAAAAAAAAAAAAAAAAAAAAAAAAAAAAAAAAAAAAAAAAAAAAAAAAAAAAAAAAAAAAAAAAAAAAAAAAAAAAAAAAAAAAAAAAAAAAAAAAAAAAAAAAAAAAAAAAAAAAAAAAAAAAAAAAAAAAAAAAAAAAAAAAAAAAAAAAAAAAAAAAAAAAAAAAAAAAAAAAAAAAAAAAAAAAAAAAAAAAAAAAAAAAAAAAAAAAAAAAAAAAAAAAAAAAAAAAAAAAAAAAAAAAAAAAAAAAAAAAAAAAAAAAAAAAAAAAAAAAAAAAAAAAAAAAAAAAAAAAAAAAAAAAAAAAAAAAAAAAAAAAAAAAAAAAAAAAAAAAAAAAAAAAAAAAAAAAAAAAAAAAAAAAAAAAAAAAAAAAAAAAAAAAAAAAAAAAAAAAAAAAAAAAAAAAAAAAAAAAAAAAAAAAAAAAAAAAAAAAAAAAAAAAAAAAAAAAAAAAAAAAAAAAAAAAAAAAAAAAAAAAAAAAAAAAAAAAAAAAAAAAAAAAAAAAAAAAAAAAAAAAAAAAAAAAAAAAAAAAAAAAAAAAAAAAAAAAAAAAAAAAAAAAAAAAAAAAAAAAAAAAAAAAAAAAAAAAAAAAAAAAAAAAAAAAAAAAAAAAAAAAAAAAAAAAAAAAAAAAAAAAAAAAAAAAAAAAAAAAAAAAAAAAAAAAAAAAAAAAAAAAAAAAAAAAAAAAAAAAAAAAAAAAAAAAAAAAAAAAAAAAAAAAAAAAAAAAAAAAAAAAAAAAAAAAAAAAAAAAAAAAAAAAAAAAAAAAAAAAAAAAAAAAAAAAAAAAAAAAAAAAAAAAAAAAAAAAAAAAAAAAAAAAAAAAAAAAAAAAAAAAAAAAAAAAAAAAAAAAAAAAAAAAAAAAAAAAAAAAAAAAAAAAAAAAAAAAAAAAAAAAAAAAAAAAAAAAAAAAAAAAAAAAAAAAAAAAAAAAAAAAAAAAAAAAAAAAAAAAAAAAAAAAAAAAAAAAAAAAAAAAAAAAAAAAAAAAAAAAAAAAAAAAAAAAAAAAAAAAAAAAAAAAAAAAAAAAAAAAAAAAAAAAAAAAAAAAGTGTCTTACATATAGTGGTGTGTGTGATCCCGAGAGTGGGTGTGGTGTTATTGATACCGTTTTGATGACCCAGAACAATGGATCAGTGTCAGATATAGTGGGGGAGATGGGAGATATAACATCGTGTTGTCTTGTGTGTGATGGATTATAGTGTGTGTGATATCAGAATTAGTGGATGTAATGTGATCTACAAAGGTGTGAATCAAAAGAGTGGTGAGTTTGTAAGTGCATAAGAGCCATAATAAACGGGGGTGATGTCTATATACAGTTTTCCAAGATATAAAGAGTGGTTTTGATGACCGGTTTTCAGGGATGCAAAAGATGGGGAGTGATATATGTGTACAGGCATTTGTGCATAAGTAATGTGGGGTATCTCATAAAATGTGGATTGGGCTTAAGGTGATATGTGTTAAACATATAGTTGGTTTTATGTCTAATACCAAGGTTGTGCGAGATGGAAAGCCTTGTTTTGAGAACGTTTCGTTTTGCAAGTACAATGGTGAATATGATGTTTTATACAATGGATATGATGTCGTCAAAATAGTGATGAGATCTCATAAAAACAGTGGTATGATATCACAAAACTGGATGTGTGACAAGATCCGTGGATCGATGGAAAATACTGTGTGTGAAGTCTTAAAAATGGTGGTTTTTGAGTCTAATGTGAGGATGTGATTTCTTTACAGTGCGATAGATCTATACTATGCCAAGTGTGAGTCATCAAAGCGTGGGTTGACATTGTCAATACAGTGTTGTGATGACCCGATTTCGGGTGTGATGCACGTTTGTGATATGTTCCCGGGATACTGGTTTTGGTTTCATCAATAGAGGTTGTGCTGTCATAAGAACATAGTGTGATGAAAAAAGCAGTGGATGTGGTTTTACGTGATAAAATGTCACACATGTGTGGTGTGATTCATACAGAAGTGGATTGATATCAGCGAGGTATTGAGACAAAGATACACTTGGGTGATGTTGATAGATGAGTATGATGTCTGCCTGAAGTGGATGTGACATCAAAAAAAAATGGTTTGCTGTGATAGAGAGGATGTGAAAGTCATCTAGAGTGCAAAGATGTCATAATATCCCGAGTGTGGTTCATCAACACCCAGCTTTTTGATGTCTTTCTGTGGGGGATCATGTCAAAATACTGTGGAAGGAGGGCACCGTTTATGGACGGAAACATCTATATCGGCTGAGATACCAGACGGGGGGGTGGATGACACAGATACAGTGGACGCAGGCAGATGTAAGGAGTTTATGCCAATTAGTGGACGTGATTCAAAGGGGGTGTGATTCAAAAGGTTGGGGTGTGATTCAATGTATCACATTGTTTTTATATATTAAGTGGAGAGATGTCATACACACCCCGGTTTTATGAATTGATACTTTTGTTGATACACAATACAGTGGGGTGGGTATCAACTAGTGGCTTGAACCGCAATGGTTTTAAATTTTCATAAAAAACTGTGTTTGATGCCTATAAATAGATATGCATAAAACGTAGTGTGTGTGTGTCATCGAAAAAGTCATGTGAGAATTTACACTTTTCGGAAAGTGCTGTCACACACAGGGGAGGAATGTTTATGAGTGCGTGTGATTCATGGGTGAGTGATGTGATGTCTACATAAAAAGGTTGTTTTCTAAAATGTGGATATGATGTCATGTAATGCATAGGATGGGATCATTTGCACCTTGATGTCTTACATATTGGGGTGATGTCCCCGACAAGTGAGTGTGAGACAATAGGTGGGTGTGGTCGCAGAGGAATGTGTTTCAAGTCAGTAAGAACTTTTGTTGCAGTTAAAGTGTGGGTGGATCATAATAGGGGTATGGTCAAAAAAGTGGTTGCCATGGGTTCAAAACCGATAGATGTATCGAGTTATGTAATTTTATGGTGCCCCATTTTGCCCACTGCGTGGGTTTGATCTCATACTACATGGTTTAAACCGCAATCAAGTTGGGTGTTTTCACAGATACGTAGGGTGATTTGGTACTGTGGTTTTGTTGTCATTGTACCCATGTGAAATTCATATACACTGGTAGGTGTCAAAAAATGTGGTTATTGTTATAGATACAGTGGCTGTGTGTCACAATATAGTGTTGTATTCAATACAGTGCGTGTGATTTCATGAATAGAGTGGGTGTGATGCTGAATATTCAGTGAAGCCCTAAAACCCGGGGGTTTTAGTGTCTTAAAATGAGGGGGTGATTTGTGTATAGTGCCAAGTTGCCATGTATATGGGAGTATGAGTTTACAACATGGGGGTGATGTTGTCAATAAGTCGTTGTGATGACCAGATTTTGGTTGTGATGTCACGTGTAGGTATAGTTGCCTTATATGGAGTAGTTTTTAAAAGAAGGTTGTGATTTCAGAATCGTAGTTTGAAGACTCAAGGTTGGGAGTGTGGTATATTGGCATTGTGTCACGATATTGTTGGTTTTTATGGGATACAAAAGTGGTGTGTACATGAAGAAATTGTCATGACAAAGATAATGGGTGTGATGTCCGCCTGATGTGGATGTGATGTCAAAAAATACTGTGGTTTCAGTAATGGGGTAATGTGACGTTTCTGTGGCAAAAGGGTCACACATACCTAATGTGGGGGTCATCAAAACGTGTTGTGATGTAACTAGTGTGTACAGGATAAATATAGTGTAGATGTCACCGTATATGGTAATACATCATATATTGGGGTGATACCACGATAGGGGGAGTGTGATGACACGTATCAGTGGACGTGAGGAGATAAGTGGGGAAATGTGTCATAAAAAAAAGTGGTGTGACGGGATAAAGAGTGGAAAGGGTGTCATTGCGTGCATTGAAGTCACACAATGTGGCTGTTTATGCATATGTACCTGGTTTTTATAAAGTAGATAGGTTGGGTGTGATGGCCACATAGAGTGGGGGATAAACTTTGGGGGTGGGGGTGAGATTTTCACCGTGGAGTTATGCCATTTGGAATCTATATCATGAAAGCAGTGGTGGTGATGTCAAATACTGAGCTTGTGTAAAATTTTGAAGTGGGTTTTTATAGAAAGTGTATGGTGTCATACATATGTCAAGGTGATACTTCCTACTTGGTGATGTATCGATACAGCGGATGTGGCGACACTGATACAGTGGGTGTGATTCAAATAGTGGGTGTGATGCAGAAATAGCCGCTGTGTTTTCATGAATGTATGTGTGGAAAAATTTATAATATTGGAATGATGTCATAAAAAACCTGATGGATTCAACATTAGGGGGCTGATTCATAGAGTTCATGCCATGTCTGCATAATGAAATGATGTCATACATAGTGTGGTGTGTGACCCGAGGTGGATTGGTGTTATTTATACCCCGGTTTTGATGACCCAGTACAATGGATGCGGTTTAGATATAGGGGGGAGATGGGAGATATAAATCGGTTGTCTTGTGTGTGTGGATATATAGTGTGTGTGTATCATGAATTCGGGATTAAAGTGATGACTACAAGGTGTGAAAAACAAAAGAGTGGGTGTGACGTTATTATGTGCATTAAAAGGCCCTAATAAACGGGGGGGTGATGTATATTCAGTTGTCCCGAGATCATCAATAAGTGGTTGTGATGCACAGGTACGTGGATGCAATGTCAGATTGGGAGTGTATCAGTGTACAGTGCATTTTTGTCAAAAAAGGGTGTGATTTCCCTAAAAAGTGGGTGTGGGCCTTTTAAAGTGATATATGTTAAAAAATAAGTTGGTGTGATTCATACCCAAGGTTTTGCGATATGGAAAGCCTGGTGTGGAACACAGTACAGTTTCTGCAAAGTACAATAGAGTGAATATGTGTTTTATACAAAGGATATGATGTCGCATACATGCGAGAGTTCATAATCAGGTTGATATCATCAAAAAGGGATGTGAAGGCACAGTCCTGGAAACGATGTGAAAAATACTGTGTGTGAAGTCTTAAAAAAGGTGGTTTTTATGTCTAATGTGAGGATGTGATTTCTTTACTGCGATGATGCTATACATAGCCCGTGTGAAATCATAAAAGCTGGGTGTGACATTGTCAATAAGTGTTTTGACCAGATTACTGGCTGTGATTCCCCAAAGTATAGTGATATGTTGCCCTGCATACTATTGGTTTCATCAAAGAGGGTTTTCTGTCATAAGAAAAGTATGTATGAAAAAAGCAGTGGATTGTGTTCTTACAGTGCTAAGAGTCACACATGTGTGGTGTGATGTCATAGGTGGTGTGATATCAGCCCGAGAGTATTGATGACAAAGATACCTTGGGTGATGTCTGTAGAGTGGTATGATGTCTGCCGAAGTGGATGTGACTCATAAATAAGTGGTTTGCTGTGAAAGAGGATGTGAAGTCATTAGGTGCAAATGATGCATACAATGCGGGGGGTGTCATCAACCCGGCGTTTGATGTCATCATAGTGGGTACATGTCAAAATAGTGGATAGGAGGTCCCGTATACTGGCCCGGGTACATACTATATCGGCTGGTACCCTGACTGGGTGGGTGTGTGACACAGAACAGTGGATCAGGTCAATTTAAAGGATGATGCCTAATAGTGGACGTGATGTCAAAGGGGGTGTGATGCATAAAGAGTGGGGTATGTCACATGTATCAATATGATTTTTTAATTTAAATGGAGATGATGTCATACACACCCCGGTTTGATGAAATTGTACATTTTGTGTGATGACAAGATACGTGGGGGTGATATCGACATAGTGGGGGAGCCCAATGGGTTTTGTCATAAAAACCCGTTTTGATGCCCCTATAAAGTAGTATGTCATAAAGTAGTGGTGTGATGTATCGAAACTGTCTTTTGAAAATTAACTTATCGTGAAATGCTGTCACACAAGGGGAGGACATTCCTAGTATGCGTGTGTATCATGGGGAGAGTGCAGGATGTCTACATAATAAGGATTTTTGTCAAAAGGGGTATGATGTATGTAAGTGCTAGGATGGGAACTTTTCCCCCTGTGAGTCTTACATAGTTGGTTGAAGTCTCCACAGAGTGGTGTGATACATTAGAGTGGGGGTGGGTCGCAGAAAGATTTTTTTTCAGCAGATAAGAATTTGTTTGTAGGGGAAAGTGTGGGTGAGATCATATTGTGGATAGATGTCTAAACATAGTGGTTGCCATGGGTTACAAACCCGTAGTGGATCAAGATTTTATGTAAGTCATTAGAGTGCCTATTGTGTCCCCACGCTGTGGGTTTGATCCATACTACATGTGTTTCATACCGCAATCAAGTTGGGTATTACAAGTACATAGTGTGATGTCGGTACTGTGGGTTTTGTTGTATTCGTACACATGTGAAATTCAATACACTGAAGGGGTCATAAACATGTAGGGTATTGTTATAGTACAGTGGCTGTGATGTCACAAATTTGTGTATGTGATGTCATATACAGTCGTTTTATTCATGAAAAGAGTGGATGTGATGTCAGAATTGTCCGTGAAGCCCAAAACGGGGTTTTTGTGTTAAATGAGGGGTGATGTTGTGTAAGTGCCAAATTGCCATGTATATGGCGGTATGAGTTTACAACGGTGGGTGTGATTTGTCAAAACAGTCGTTGGATGACACGATTTGGTTTTGATGTCCATTTAGTGTATATGTTGCCCCATATAGGATGTAGTTTCATATGAGAGGGTTTTGATTTCAGAAGTACAGTAATTTTTAAGACCCAAAGGGTGTATTGAGGTTTTTATATGGCTTTGATGTCACGCATATTTTGGTTTTGGCATAAAAGTGGGGGGTGTTCAGTGAAGAAATTGTCATGACAAAGATACAGTGGGTTTTGATGTCACGCCTGATTTGGGTGTGATGGCAAAAATACTGTGGTTTGCAGAAATGGGGGATATGTGACGTCTTCTGTAGTGCAAAGGATGTCACAATATGCCTATGAGGTGTTTCCATCTACACCAGAGTGTTTGTGGAATGGTCAATAAATAGTGTGTAATCAACGGCATAAATATAGGTGGATAGAATGTCACAACGATAAATGCATGTGATATCATACATATATTGGCCGTGATAACCATCGATAGGGTGAGTGGTGATACACGTAAACAGCCAGTGGCCATGAAGGTCAGAATAGAGTGGAAAGTGATGTCACCCCATAAATAAAGTGTGTGACGGCATAAAGAGTGGAAGTGATGTCATAGGCAGTGCATATGATGTCACAGCCAACTATAGTGGCTTTGTGATGTCATATGTAGCACTGGTTTTGATAAAGTAGATAGGTTGTGGGGTGATGGCACGCATAGAGTGTGGAGCGATATCAATAGGTGTTATTGGAATGAGAATATCAATCCCTGCGGAGTTATTGTCACATTAAGGAGAATCTGCAGATCATGAACTGCAGGTGGTGGTTGATTGTACATAAATAAAAATAACCTGAGGCATAGATGGTCATAAAATTTGTGATTGAGGAACGTGGGGTTGCTTTCATTAAAGAATGTGTATTATGGTGTCCTTCATAACATATGTAATGTCCCTTGTGATGTTGAGCTTTTCCCATACTTTGTTGTGTGATTGAGTCATCGATTACAGCGGATTAGAAATGTGGCGCACTGATTACAGGGGACACTGCACTACAGAGTGGGTGTGACGATGTCACAAAAATATAGTGGGTTTGTTCTGCATCTTGTTTGTGATGTCCAGTAAATAGCCCGCTTGTACTGTTCCGTGTCGTTGTCATGAATGTTAGTCGGTGATCCGGCGGCCCTTCTACGAACCAGTGTGGTGTCGCGATATCATATATATTGGATATGATGTCATAATACACCTGATGTGATGTCATACATATAGGGTGTCTGATGTCATAGAGTTCATGCCATGTCAATGCATAGATAATGAATATGATGATCATACCATATAGCAGAGTAGTTGTGTGTGATCCAGTGACGTCTGGAGATGTGAGGCTGTGGTGTTATTGATACACTACACCAGGGTTTTGATGACCCAGATTACAATGGATGCAGTGTCAGATATAGTGGGTGAGATCGGCAGATATACACCGTCGTGTTGTCTTGTGTGTGATGGCATATATAGTTGTGTGTGTGATATCATGAATTCAGTGGATTGATAATGTGATGACTACAATGGTGTGAAATCATAAAAGAGTGGATTGTGACGTATATGTATAGTGCATAAGATGCCATACATAAACTGGGTGAGATGTCATATATAACAGTGTGTCCAGAGATAACATCAATAGAGTGTTGTGATGACACAGGATACAGTGGATGACAATGTCAGAAGTAGTGGGAGTGGCTATCATGTGGTACAGTTGCATTTGCTGTCAACTAAGTAATGTGTGCTGTGATCTCATAAATGTGGATGTGAGGGCCTTAATATAGAGTGTATATGATTGTTAGTCACAAAATAAGTTGGTGTGATGTCATACATACCAAGTGTTACTAGTGCGATATGATGGATGAAAGGCTCAAGAGTGTGTGAGAACACAGATAACGAGTTTCTGCACACAAAAATTGCTACAACAAAGAGTGAAATATGATGTTTTATAACAATGGATATGATGTCGTCATACATAGTCGATGAGATCTCATAAAATACAGATAGGTATGATACACATCCATCAATACAGTGGCATGTGATGACACAGATAACCAGTGCGATACCGATGTCCAAATACTACCGTGTCTGAAAGTCTCCACTAAAAAATGGTTGTCTTAGTTATGCTCATACAAGTGCGATCGATTGGGATTCCTAGTCCTCACTATACGTAGCATATAGATGCCACGTCTGGCACCTCACATGCTCTAGCCGTGAAATGTCGATCCCACAAAGAGTGGGTGTGACCTACTTGTCCAGTACAGCTGTTTTGTGATGACCGGCCCCCCCCCCCCAAGATTACCTGGCTGTGATATCCACCATGTAAATATTGTATACCTCGCTTTGCCCGCCCCCTGGCCATCACTTGGATCGTGGGTTTTCATCTAATCGACCGCAGTTTGTGCTATCGATCAAAAGTACAGCTAGTGGTGGATAACAAAACAGTCAGAAGCGGAAGTAAATGTTACCATACACAGTAGGCAATAAATATCGTCACCCAAACATGCGCAGTTCGTGTGCCTAATAGACATCCTATCCAACAGACAGTAGGTCTGAGTGGATACTCGCGGCGGTAGATTATTGTGATGACCAAATGATACACTTTGGTTTGCATGTCCGATACAGTGAGAATGCATGTCCAATCCGACCCTTGGACGTGCGCGCCCGGGACATCTATAAAAATATGTGTGTTAATGCTAGTGGGAAAGCGCGGATTTGATGTCCATCCTAAATTGCAAAAAGAACTGGTCAATACAAAATAATGCCGATTGTGGTGGTCATCCTACACCGAGAATTGTGATGCAGTCAACACAGCTGGGTATCATGTCACGCCAAATAGTAGTGGGGGATCAGAGGTCACCACGATACTGGACGT
>JAJLRB010002295.1:0-19903 GCA_020976825.1 Odocoileus hemionus
TGGGTTTTTAAAAACTTAATAAGCCCCCCCAAGATCCCATGAACAAGAGATTTAGGCACCTCTGGTTTAATGTTGACTAGCAGAGAACTTCATAAATGGAAATTATGATCCTTCACAGAAGCGTTTCATTCCCCTCCTGTGCAAAATCTCGAGAATTGTCCTAAAGTTTTAGGCTCAGTTTCCATAAAGACAAAAGAGAGGAAAAAAAAAAAAATGAGGTAGACAAAAAACTTAAGAACACCCGGGGGTAAAATGGGGTCCAAGTTAAGGCCGAAATAATCTGGCCACTGGGCAGATAAAAGAAATTTAAAAACCTTTCCTCCACACCCATGTGTACCAAAAGAACAGAGCTCCCCTTTTAAGATTTTGGAATTTACATCAACAATTTACACCCCCATTTTTTAAACAGGTGATTCTGAATTCTATTTTGAGCATCATCCCCTTTTCCCTGGGGTGCCTTCTCTTTACCCACTTTATTTAGGATACAAATTATAAAGCAAGTTTTTCCCTTTACAGAAACTTGAAAAGGGGCTAAAAACAATGAGATAGCCGTCTTTTATGCACTATCTGTCTGAGGCTACTTGTCCTTCCCTTGTGAGGGTATTTACATTGTATAAAGGGGGGGAAAAAAAACTGACTCTACATAAAACTGATGAGCCCTTTTTTTATCCTTACTAATTAGTGTTAAACTTGTTGACCTCCACTGCTGCTTTATACTTTTCAGCACATTTTAACTAGTCACAGTTGCTACCCTGGTCAGCTCCACAGCAACAAATTTTCAGTTCAACTGAAATTTTTTCTGAACTAGAAATTTTCAAAAATGAGTAAGACAAAAATGAGCATGCACAAAAAAGCATATTAATTTTAAAAAGAATTTTTTTCAGAAGGTTGTTAAATACATGAAATGAAAGAAATAACAAAATTTTTTTTACCTAAAGAAAAGTAATTTAAAATTTTAATCGTACTTATGAATTATAAACAACATCCATCACCAGTTTTTTAACTGGCTTTCAAAAAAACCTTAAGATGTGGTTAATATTAAAACTCCAACAAAATTTTTTCAGTAAAAAATCCAAATAACATGTTAAATATGTGTTTTATATAGAATTTTGGTAACCAGCAGTTCTTTAAAAGAACAAAATAAATTTTACACAAAAAGGTAACCACATTTTAAAACATAGAATCTGTAATTTATTTTGGTAAGTCTTCCCCCATGCCATTTATTTTAATCATTTATTCGCAATAACGTAAGCACTGAATAAACACGGATACAAACTTTATAAGAGATCTGGGCCTTTCCCTCAAGGAATGCAGCATGAGACACAAAAATTCAAAACCATTTTCCCTTTTTGTATTTTTCCCATAGAAAATGCTACGGGAAAAACTTCGGCATTTGGGTTTCGGGCTAAGATTTTAAAAAAAATTCATTAGACGCCATGTACGTGTGGTCCCCAGTCTTTCCCAACTCTCAAACCCTATGATATACCGCCAGGCTTCTCGTCCAGGGGTTTTCCCAGCAAAAACTGGAGGGGGTTTATCTGACCCCCAATATATAAATGAAAATTCGGGAAACATGGTTTTTTTTGGAAAAATCTGCAACCAAAAAGTTATGCCATAACTCCCCAAGGGAAAGCCTACATAAATCATGCTTAGAAACAGCATGGGAATCAAATATACAAAACCCTCTGGGGGGCTGGAGCCCACATACTTTTTGTAAATTATAATATGTATCCAGCTAAAGACACGGGTTCACTGATGTTTAAGTCATATACAGACGATTTAACATCATTATCAAAATTAAACGGGTGGACGATTAGTGGACCCCAGGCCCTAAAGGGTCCAGGAAGGAAAGATTTCACTTGACCCTATTTTTTAACTATCCATAATTGAAAGATGACCTTTTATGGTGGGTATCTCATGGGACTCGGCCTCGCCAAGAAAAATAAGGATTTTCCCAAACTTTAAAATATGTATGGCCTAAGTGTCTAAATGTTTAAAATTTAGGCTGGACAACTGGGGGCCTTAAAGCACAAACTTTGGGTACCCAAAAGGGTGAGGGCCCGCTAATACTGTATAAAGCAACGAGAACAAAGAAGGCAGCACAAAAAAAAGGGATTCACCTTGTGATAAAGACAAGGTCCACAAAATTTAGGGAAAGGAAGAGACAAGAATAAAAGGAGGGGGGGGGGTGGGGGAGATTTTTTCTGGAAAGAAAAGACCCCTGAAGCTGTAATGATGGCTTTGACTGGAAAGACAGAAAAAAACATTCCCCATTCCCCGGAAGAAAGGTGGTGAGGGGTTTGGAAAAAGAACAATATTTTGGAAAGGCTAAGTACACCCGTTTTCCCCTTTAAAAAGGTCAAAATGAATCAAAGGGTGGGCCAAAAGATGGGAGGCCTCAAATTTACAGGGTGAGGAGTTTGAATTACTTACTGAAAAATGGGGGAAAACTTTGGTTAAATAACAAAAATGATTTTGAAGATTTTCTGCAGATTAACAGCAAGATGCACTGAAATTCAAAGGGGTGAACAGATGAAGATAAAGAGAACATCTCGTATTTTCCCCACAATTCCCTGATACATTTTTTTTTTTTTAATTCAAAAAAAAGTAAAGGTTTTAAAAATAAAACATTCAACACAGTATACTTTTGGTAGCATTCGGACTGGAAGTCAAACTTTTTTTACAAGTAAAAAGATTTAAAAAAAGGCCCTTTTACTCTTAAATTTAATTTTTTAAATATTAAATTTACAATAGAAAAACTAAGAAATTTTGAAGATTAAAAATTTACGTGAGCTCTATAAGAAAGTAAAAAATTTCTTTTTTGAAAAACAATTATTTTACAGTCTAAGGGTAATGAAATGTTAATAAGTAGTAAAAGACAAAATTTTTAATATTCTTTTTTTAACATGAACACTAATTCAAAAATGGGCTTCCCGGATGAACAGTGGTAAAGAATAACCCGTAATGAGGAACAAAGAGATGCAGGTTTTTCCTGCTGGGAAGACTCCGGGAATAGGACAGGCAACCCACTCCATTTTTTTGCTTGGGAATTACAAGGACAAAGACCCCGGGGGGGCTCTAGTCCAAAGGGGGTCAAAAAAGAGTCTTCCCAATGACAAAGGGGGCAGCAATAAAAAAAAGGGATAGCTTGGGAGTTATTTTTTTTTTTTTTTTTTAAAACCATTATTTGGATAAAAGGGGCTGCGGGGTTTGGGAATTTAAGATGTTTTTAGCTTCCTGCCCTATCAGTAAAAAATATTTGCAGCAAAATTTGACTTCCTATATTACTACCCCATTAAAGAAAAAATTTAAAATTTTAGACAAATTAGGAAACCCACTAAAACAAAAGCGCGAAAAAGTGTTTCATATGCTAAGACAAACCTTTTTCCCAGACAGTCTTTATCTAATAGTTTCATCAGTATGAGATTGTAGTACAAAAAAACGCTTTACAAATTAATATTGTTAGCAAGCGACAGTTAGGTTGATTTAAGCAAAAATAAAAAATGAAAACGAACAAAGTCCTGACTGTTTTATAACACATGAAATTGTTTCTTAGAAACATAAAACCTCTTCTTGTTCACTCAAACCATTTACTGCTTTTACCAAAAAAAATACTTTTTCTTATAAATTGTTCCTGCTTAGTTTTTCCATTATTCATATCTATTTCCAAAATGGGTAAAATTTTACTATTTTGAGTTTTAAGATCATTTTTAACTGATCTAATATTTCTGCATGTTAATATTCTTATGTAATTTTAGGGCTTCAGCCTTTCCCTACCAATTGGGGGAAACTTAATACTCGGGGGTTTACATTTTTAAGTATGCTTTCAAATGTTATTTTTAACTTTTAAAAAATATACCAATCCCCAAATGATCCTAAAAGCAAAAACATAATACAGAACAAGTAGTTATCACAAAAGTCTCTAACAATAATCACATTTGAAAAATCCCAAACTGAATTTACCTGTCAAAATCTTATAGTAAAAATGTCATTTCAAATAAATTTTTTTTTTTTAACTCACCCGTCTGCCCACAAAAAAACCCCAAACCTTTTTAATCACTATCCGTGCTGCAGTAGTCCTTTTCTTTAAAATAAACATCAAAAAAATTTTCTTAACCAATATGAAACAAGCAGCTAGCTTACATAAAATTTTTTAAAGGGTTGTTTAAAATTTTCTTAGTGAAAATAAAGAGCCCAATAAAATTCCAAAAATTTTAAACAAATATTCTTATACCCCATGACTAACTGAGCGAAAAATTTGTTCTTTCCCCACAAAAATGTCAGTAAGCTTTTTACAGGTTTACATATATGCATACTTGCAACCATTTTTTTTTGGAAGAAAGATTTACTTTTAGAAGCACAGAAAAACCCAAGAAAGAAAAAAATTTGTACCCAAACGGGCATTTTCCCCCACCCCACAAAAACCTGCACGGGCAAAAAAAACTTTGAAAAACAGTAGGGTCGGTTAAAAGGAAATAAAAGCAGCCCTGTAGGTGAAATACAATGGGGGGGTTTCAAATCTTCTTTTGAAAAAAAAGAAGAAAAAAAAAAAATTGAATCGAATTATTGAAGAAAAGACCTGATCAGCGGGTTGAGAGAGATGATTACAAGCACCGCTACCCCCCAGCTCGAACATGAACATTCTTCCTTGTGCTGTTTCCACTATGAGGGGTGAAAGGGGGGGGATCCCAATTTGTGATAGATCCGAAATCCTTTCTGAACGCCATTCTCCTTTCTTCGGGGCAGCCTTGTGAAAACCAAGCAAAGCAAAGCAAAAGAAACTAAAAGTTTCCTTTTGCCAAAAGGTGCAACATCGAAGCCCCTCCCTGCCAGGTTTTGATGGGGAGGGGGGAGAAGCGGAGGGGGTGCGGAGGAGCTCGGGGACAGAATTGTTTATTCCAAAAATAGTATCATTAATTTTTAAAAAAGCAGGGGGGGAAAGGGGGTCTCAAGCAAGTCAAGACGGGTTTTTTATCACTCCAAATTTTCCAAGAACTTTGGTTAATGAGTTTCCCTTTCTATTTACCAAAAAGAAAAAAATTGAGCCTTTTTTCGCCGGGAGTGGTTTATCATTTTCTGCTTCGGGTTTGCCCACTGCCGTTTGAAAGGGAAAACGATTCGGAAACTTAAAACCGATCTGGGGGTCGGGGCGGGGAATGAAGGTGGAAGGGAAAGGGTCAACAGGGTGATTCAAGCCCTTAGAGGAAGAAGGGAAAGGGGAATCCGACACCAAGGAGCTCCCGGGCGGGGAGCGGCGGCAAAGGACAGGAGAACCGCCAACCCCGGGGACACCCCGGCCGAGGGGTCCGGGGGCCCGGTAAATAAAATGGCCACCCGGGGGGGGAAGAATCCGATCGGGCTGGACCGGGGCTCCTCAGGGGCCCAGGTCGTCGCAGCCCGGAAAGGGGGCTCCTCCGGGGGGGGAACGAAAGCCCCTGGGCACCCCATCCCTCCATTAACCCAGAAGAGACGCCCCGACCCCCCAACGACTCGCAGCCTTTCCCCGGGCAGGCGGCTGACAGCCGGTCACCTCAGCCCCCCCTCCCCCCGGGGCGCGGCGCCTACAAAAAACCCGGGCGATCTCCCCCCCACCATGCCGCCCTCCGCGTACCCGGGCTGCGGGCGGTGGCCCTACCGCTGCCGCCCGGGCTGCGGGGGCGGAGAACTCCAGGAAGCCCGGCCCCCGCACCCCGCGCCGGTGGTTGGCCACGGCCCCTCCCCGCCCCCCACCCCCCCCCCCAGGCCCACTGTCTCACCCTTTCCCCCGGCTCCTCCTCCTTCCGCGGCCGCCGCCACCTCAAAACCCTCACTTTCCCCTCCGGCGCGTCCTCTCTTCCGCATTGCGCTGCGGCGAGGGGCGGAAGGGCCCCCCCCTTAGCGGGAAGGGGCGGGGCGTCGTGGGAGGGCCCCCCCCCACCCCTGACGCCCCCGCGGGTCGCTTAGGCGTGAGTGCCCGCCGCCCCCGCGCGCAAGACCTTCGCTTCGGGGGGCGTGTTTCCCCAGGCGGCGGGTGGGGCCCCCCCCCCTGAGGATGCCGGGGGAGGAGGATGCGGCCTCCCCCCCCCCCCTCGCGTGGTCCCTCAAGCTTAACACCCTCCCTCGGGTGCCGGGGGGACTTGGGAAAAAAATTTGGGGGGTTCCTAAAGGGGTTGCGACCCTCTTCGCCATCCGCACCGGCCTAGGGGCCGGGGGGTTGGGCCGGGGGGACACAGCACGGGGGCCCAGCGGGCACGCCTGAGAGCGTCCATGGTGTCTCACGGCGTCGGGGTAGGTAGCAGGAAGAAGACGGGTTGCCCACTTTGGAACACTCTGTTCGCTGCTTTTTTTCTTGTGGTGTGTTCGGAGCGCTCGGGAGCACCGAAAAAAGAATTCTTGCCGAAATCACAACCCAGGATCTCGAGATTCCCACACGCCGTACTGAGGCCCAGGCATAGCTCTGGGTCTCCCCGGATGGCGAATTGCCTCCCCAACCGTTAATTTCACGTTCAGGGCATCTTATCTTTTCACCCACCCTCATTTTTCAAAAAACATGCCCCGGGTAATATCTTTGTCCCATGGATTCTCACCTTTCCACTTTAAAAACCCAAAAATTGGGGAAAGAAGTCAAAACCCACAGGGTCAAAAGGAATTGGGAAAAAACTCAAAGAAAACTCCGCACCTTTGGAAAAAAATTCCTCTTTCTTTTCTCTTTTGCCCCTTCCCCTTCTTTTTTTTTGTTAACAAAAAGGAATTTAAATTTTTGTATTCACAAGATCATTTCCCCCCCCAGGCCCGTCTGTGATTAACATTTTTTTCCATTTTTTAGAACTGAAACCCCCGGGGTTTTAGGATACCAAAGTAGCTATAATTCATAAGCAAAGAAACCCTTCTTTTAGGGAAAGGGAAAATCAAAGACACTGAGTTTATTTGAGCACTGGAGGGAATTCTCCGTTTAGTACCTTCCTTTGAAAAACTCTTTTTGCCCTTCCCAGGCTTTCTTACAGTGCCTCAAAATAAACTCATTAAAACTCAACGGGTTCATTGGGTTTTTCTTAATATTTTTTTTCCCCTCCAAAGAAATATTTCTTTCATGGCCACACCCCCTGGCATGCAGGGTCTTATTCCCTGAGATCAGGGAGTGAATGAATGTGGGTTTAAAACTGGGCCGTTTTTAACCCCAACCACCCGGGGTAACCAAAAGAAACCCTTTCGATTTGGGGGTTGCATGGACAAAGAAAAAAGAAATGGGAGTGATGAGAAGGACTTTTTTCTTTTTTGCCCTTTCTAGTAATTAAATTTATACCCCAAAGGAAAAGCAGAAGAAGGCACCCGAAAAAATCATGGAAAGTTATGGGTTCAGGAGATATGTTGATGTAATTGATATATGCTGGGACTTGTTTTTTTTTTTTTTTATGACAGCTGGACCCGAAAATTAACTTGTTAAAAATTACTCAGGGGGATGTAAAATTTTTAAAAAAAAAACAAAAAAACAAACAAAAAAAAATTTCTCATTTTTTAAGTAGGGGTTTTGGGCCACCAACCAAACTTGCCCATCTGTATCAGTGCTAGGCTCTTTTAATAACCGCCTATTCCTGGGCCTTTGGGTTTCAACTAAGGAAATTTAGGCAACTTTTTGGTTCTCGGTCTGAATTTCTGCTTTTTTCTTTGAATTTGACTGGGTTTTTTTTAAGAGTTGTCTAGAAGCCACAGCTTTACCAACCCTTTCAAAAAGATCATTGTTCGAAATAAGCACATCTCAGGGTTTTAAAAATAACTTGGTTTTGTCGCCAGTTGTGTCCGGGTCTTTGCAAATCCACAGTCTGTCCATAAATTTTCCAGGGAAAATACTGGAGTGGTAACCATTCTCCCGGGATCTTTCCCCAAACCCCGGGATCAAACCCAGGGCTCCTACATTGCAGGCAGATTTTTTAAAAACTAAGCGCCATTTTATTAGTGACTTTTAAAACCTTTACTTCCCTTTGTTCATTTGTCCCTTTTCCTATTGTATTCATATTACAACATTGAAAATAGCGGGAAAAATTGTCACCAAATTGAAGAGTCTGGAATGGCTGACTTTAAAAAAAGGGTTAAAAGGGCATACACAACTTCTCGGGAAAGTCCTAAGGCCTAGGGAGGGCTGAAAAATTTGAGCCTTAAAATTTGAGCATGAGGCCTGTGGTTGATAAAAAATACCACCTCCAAAAGATACCCAAACCCCTAACCCCCGAACATGTGAAAAATAATTTAGGGGGAAAACAAGTCCTGTAGATTTTTTTGTGTTAAGGATTTTGAAGTTACTTTGGATTACCTGGTATTCCCTAAACAATCACAAAAGCCCTTATAAGACGCAGAGGGAATTTACCACATACATGACACACACAACCCCAAGACATAAAAGACAAGGTAAGATGCGGCAATGTGGCCACTACCCAAAGGTTTCAGTGGCCCCAAAGGCAGGGGGGATTTTTCCCCTAGAGTTTTTAGGGGGGAGCGTGGTTCTGAAAATTTTCTTTTAAAACCTCTGGACCCAAAATTTAGGAAATGAATTTCTGCTTTTTAAACTCACATGTGTGTAATTTGTTACAGCAGCCACAGACAACCTAAAAATTTCCCTTAGGAAAGTTATATAAAAAAAGTAATTTTCCCCCAGGGGAGAAACAATCATAAAAAAACCCCACAAAGTTTTAAAATAACAGCTCCCAAGGGTTCCATAAGAAGGCAAACACTATGATTTTTGGGATTTTCCCCCGGGGGTCCAGTGGGTTTAAGAATCTGCATTTCAGTGCGGGGGCACAGGTTCCATCCCTGGCAGGGGAAAAGATCCTATACACCAAAAAAAAAACAAACAAAAAAACTAACATGATTTTAAAAAGTTGGGTTTTTTACCAAATTATTCTCCTATGGGCAACCCCTGTATTTGGTTGAAATTCATTTGCTGTTTCTTTAGAAAAAGATTGATTACCCCAAAAAATAAAAAAATATACCAAGTTTACAAGGCTATTAATTTGACATTTCACCCTGTGTTTTAGTAGTAGCCCCACTTTTTTTTTATTTCCTTACAAAAATGCTAAAAGCATTTGGCAAATTTTGGGAATGTTAACAGCCTGATTCTTTTACTTTAATAGCTTCTTTTCAGAGACAGATACAGACCTTGTACAAGATTGAAAAGATCCATTAAAGGCATGATGACCCCCTTGTGAAAGAGAAAAAAAAGGGTTTTAAAGAGCAACCAAGGGTGAGTTAAAAATATTTTTTGTTGTTTTTTTTCTTTGAACAGTTCATAGTAACGGGAAAGGGATAGATTTTAAAACTGGAAAAACAAAATTTGTCATTAAAAATATTAAGTTTGAGAGCAAGCATTGAGAATAAAACCAAAAACATCAAAGACTAAAAAAATGTTCACCATACAGGTTAAGGAAATTGCAAACGAAAAATACGAGAAATTGTATGGACAAACAGCAAATTGTATGTGACACTTTTTTCATTTGAAAAAAAAAGACCATCAAGGGAGCTCAGGGTTTGGTTGATGATAATTTAAAGGGTTTTTGGAAAATAAAGGACCAAGCCCAAAAAGGGTTTGGCCTTCCCCAAAACAGAGTGGTAGGATGTTCATTATTCATCTGGCTCTTGGGCCCCCACACAGCAGGCACTGTGGGAATTTTTAAAATCTAAAATACATGTAAAAAGGTAAGCTTTCATCCAAACTCTTTTGTGAAGTATTAAAATGGTTTTATAGGGTTGCAAAACTTTTACCTTTTTATGTATTTTGAATAATCAAGCATGGGTATAAAGGGACATTTTCCAAATACTTTTTTTAAAAATTTTTCTTTATTAAGTCGTTTACAATGTTGTGTTTAATTTTCTGCTGTACAGCAAAATGATCAGTATATTACATTTTTTTTTTCCCACTTTTTCCAATTTTGGTTAAACAACATATTTAATATATTAAAATTTCCGTGCTATATGTAGGACCTTGTTTTTTTATCCATTCTGTGTTAAGTTGCTTCAGTCATGTCCAAACCCTTTTTGTAACCCCAGGGACAATGTAGCTCACAGGCTGGTAGCCCCAAATAATGGATTCTCCAGGCAAATCCGGGAGGGGTTCCCATCCCCTACGCGGGGATTTTCCGACCCAGGGACTGGATCCCGATCCTCTTAAATCCCTCATTGGCAGCAGGGTCTTTACCACTAGTGCCACCGGGGAACAATATAAATAGCAGGACTTGTTCTTTATCCATTCTAAAGAATGGTTTTTTACAACTGCAAACCCAAAAAACCTCAACCCAACCCCCCCAAACCAGGGGACCAGCCTGTTCCTGTGACCGTTTCGTTTCATAGTAAGCTATTTGGGGCCATACCTCAGTTCCACATATAAGTGATACTAAGGTCAGTAGTTTCTTTTGGATTTGTTGTTGTTCAGTACTAAATCATGTTGATCTACGAAATACAGCACACCAGGCTTCCCTGTCCTTCACATCTCCTAAAGTTTGCTCAAATTATGTCCATTGGTCTAAAGCTCCAACCCTCTCACCCTTTTTTGCCCCCCTTCTCCTTTTTCCTTCAATTTTTCCCCGCATCGGGTTTTTTCCTGGTCGCTTCACATCGGGGGCCAAGTATTAACTTCAGCCAGATCAGTTCTTCCGTGAATATTGGGTTTTGACTTTTTTGATATCCTTGCATCCAAGGGACTTTTGACTTACTTCCTGCTTGAATATTAGGGTGCATATCTTTTTGAATTTCTTTTTTTCCCTAACCCCAGGAATGGGAATTGCTGGATAAAAATGAAACTCATTTTTTTAGTTTTTTAAAGGGAAACTCCAACTTTTTCTCATAGTTGCACCAAAATTTCTTTCCCCACCGTCATGCAGAAGGGGTTCCCCTTTTCCCTCCATCCCTCCCCAGCACGTTAAAGAGTTTTTTAAAAATGAGGGGCCTTTCTGACCAGGTGAGTTGTATTCACTGTGTTTTTATTGCATTTCTCTAATAAAATTTAAGCATTTTCATGGGCTCTTGGCCTCTGATGTCTTCTTTGGAGGATGAATTTGGGCCTTTTTCCCATTTTTTGTTTGGGGGTTTTGTTTACATTTTTTGGAAATTTAAACCCCCTTGTCATCACATTTTTTGAAAATTTCCCCAAATTTTGTAGGTGTCTTTTTTGGTTTCCTTTGTTTAATAAAAATTGAAAATTTTGATTGTTCCCCTTTTTTTAAATTTTTTGTTTTTATCTCTTTTCCTTGGAGACTGACCTAAAAATCACTTTTGTGAATTGGGTAGAGGATTTTTTCCCACCTTCCTTTAGGAGTTTTAGGTGCTATTTTATATTTCAATTATTTTCCAAAGATCATTTAAAGTAACCCCCTTTGGAAAAGGGAAAAAGGGAAACCCCACCCATATCTTGCCTGAAAAAGCCACGGACAGGGGAAAAGGTTGGCTGCACCCCAGGGGGTTACAGACTGGCAGTTCACGAGGGTGGAGGGAGATGGGTTGTTAGCAATAAAGTGGTAGAATAAAAAAAAAAAAAAAATAAAGTAAAGCCCCTGAACTGGTGGACCACGTATCTTCAGAAATGCTGGCAGGCATTCTCCCGTAGGTGATTCTAACCTCTGAGCCTCGTGAAAAGTTGGGGTGAGGGTTGGGAGGAAGCCATACAGATAACGGGGGCTCAGAGGGCCCAAAAAAGGCATGACCAGCAAGTTCATATCAATATGTTCCATATAACAGTTTAGCCGCTGCCTTTGCTGAGCAATCTGCAGTCTTTAGAAGTATGAACCCAAACCCCTAACTTTTTCTTTTATTTTCTTAAAAAACGTGTTCTTTGTCATAACCCAAGGAATGGGCAACACCCCTTTTTACTAAGGGATTTTACGTGTTAAAAATGAGAAGTCATTGTGACCATAAAAAAAACACAAAATGTAGAAAACTGACATTTTCATATTTTACTTGCATCTAAACATGTGACTTTTTTTTGGGGGAGTCAAATTTAAAGGGGAAATTCTCTTTTAAAACAAAATTAGGCATTTCTCCAAATGCATGAATATAGTTTTTATAGAGGGAAAAAAAGTTTAGAAATTAAACCCCCAAAAACCTATCTTTAAAAACAACCAAGGGAATTTTGTATTTTAGTATATTCTCATGGGGAAGTCACTTGCTTTCAGTTTCTGAAAATTCGGGGGCATTCAGGTGATGGGGTCATCATGCAGAAAACTTTGTTAAAGTCAACTAAAACCTTTGAAGATGCATGAACTACCTTTTTTTCCTGACACTGGGAAGCTGGTGGGCCCAACGTGAAAACCATGCTCCTTTACATCTCCAGATGGGCCCTGTCCCAAGAACGTCCTTACCCATTTTGACGGGGGGGGATCAAAGGGGAGGGCCCGCTCCTGAAAAACAAAACTCCTCAGGACCCAAAACTTTGTATGAGGACTCTGTCCCCCTTGCGAAACTTTTCCCTTAGAACTCCACTGATGCTGACACCTTCCCTTTAAATTCCTTCCTGCTTGCCCTCAGAGGTCACACTGCTCACAAACCTTTTACCTTTTCCCCTCCTCCCGCTGCCTCTCCTTCACGCCCCTTATCTTTCCCCCCCCCAATCTCCCCAAAGCCATTGGGGAATGCTCCCCCGAGGACCTGAACTAACACACGGGGATTTACCGTCCCCCCCCTTTTCCGGGCAAGGGTTGCTCCCCCGGGGCAAAGAGGTGGTGGACCCCGGGCCCGCAGCAAGGCGGAGAAAGCCCTCCGCACAGCTCACATGTTTGCGCCATGAACCATAAAGGGGTTTGGGTCACCCCTCGTTGTACACAGCAGAATTACTGTTTACGCTGGGTTTATATTGTCTCAATAACTTTCCTTTTTTGAAAAAAACCCCCCCTTATTTTGCAAGTGTTTTGGGAAAATGCATCAAAAAAAAAACTAAAGACAAAAACCTCATTTTTTAAAATGTCACCCCCGTTTAAACTTTTACAATTTCCCTTTCCTAAAAAAAGTCCTTTACCAAATTTCGGAAAAAAAAAATTGGTTTAGATATGAGAACTACTTTTTTAACGCACTTTTCTATGTAAATTCACCTTACACCAAACCATCCAAATAAAAACCAAAAAAAAAACAAATTTTACCAAAAAGAAAAAGTAATCAGTCCCGTAGTTTTTCAAAAAAAAAATTTAAGGCAACAAATGATGTGCATTACATGTTTATACATTATACATACATGTTGTAATATACATATTATCATACAGTATGAATTTTTAAACATTACAATTAGATATATACATTATTTTGTACACTGAATTGAGAACAAGCCTTCTACTTAATTTTATTTTAGTGGGTCACTGAAAAAAAAAATCATCAAGAATGAATCTGTGGATAAGAGTTTTCCTACAATAAAAATAAACGACAAAGCAATAAAGAGCAACACATTAAAAGTATTTGACGGGACCAAAATACCATGCTAATGATCCATATTTTATCATTTGAAATGCCTAACAAAAATTTAGTCCCCAGAAAATACAACAATGGTTCACTTAAAAATTAACTTAATGCTTGGCAAAAGCTTAATTACATATTAAATATAAAACAGTAGTTCTTAATTCCAAAAATTTCCCTCTTTTGAAAATCAAGAATCAGAAAGATAAAACTTGAACTTTACAACAGGTTAAATAATAGGGTTCCCCGGTGTTCACTGTAAAAAAACCCACTCATTTTTGGGGAGACCGGGTTCAACCCCCTGGGTTTTGGGAAAGATCCCCTGGAGAAGGCAGGCATTTCCTCCGAATTTTAGCCTAGAAAATCCCCAAGGGACAGAGGAACCTTAGGGCTACAACCATGGGGTCTAAAAGAGTCAGCCCAAAACGGGGAAACTAGCGCAGCAAAAAATATTATAGAGAATGGTTTTAAAAACCCCGGGGTAGGGTGAATCACAAAATGTTTCTTTTTTTTGCATATAAAACTCACATGTGTGGGATTTGAAATATAATGCAGCTACTAAAACAAATCATGTATTTTTTTAACTGGTCAGGGAGAAAATCATGAATGAACGGGGCAGTCACCCCAAAACCTGCATTTAGGTTGGGGTTATTTTTCCAAAAAAGAAATGCTGGTTCTTTCAGAAACCTTGTTGATATATTTTTTAAAGCTCACATTAAACGAACGTTGACTGTATCTAAGTAAAGGAAAAAAAAGTTCACCATTCACCAATGACTAAGTCCAACTCAACCTAATTTAAGGCAGCACGCTTCAGTGACAGCAAACCCCAAACCCAAAAAGTGATAAATATTACCCACTTGCCACCCTTTTGTTGCAACAGTGTAAAATTTTCCCCTAAGCAATTTCACTGAAAAAATTTTCTGTTTAAAAGGTTTTCTCTGTAAAAACACCGCAAATTTCCAGTGTAAAAGTAACCCCCATGGTGGTATAAATATATATCCATAACATAAAATTTTCACGCCACACCCTTACAGAAACAATTAATGAGGGGGTTTAATTTTTTTTACCATAAAAAATACTCGAAAAAAAGTATGGCAGGCAGTAAGGAGACCATTCATAGACTTCCTAAAAAAAATTAAATTCCTTTCTTTCTGAAGAAATTGCATTTAAGGACACAGTATTGAATATTAATAACTTTCTTTGTTTAAAATGAGTAAATTTTTTTACAGTTTAAGAAATTTTACATATAAAAAAAAAATTTTTACACTGGGAAGGGTTTTAGAGCAATGGTTTTTTTTTTTGTCTCATGTCAAATTTTCCTTCAATCAAAGATTTAAATTCTTTCACATTGTTTTCACTTGAAACAGACATAGCAGTCCAGAGCTAAACCCTTGAAAGGATTTTTACTATCTGTTTTATTTTTTCTCAAAAAAGAAAAAAGGAAACAAGATAAGCAATTACATGTGAAAAAAAATATCCTTTTTTTAAAAAAAAAAAAAAACTTTCTGTTTGATGATTACCAAAAAAAGGGACTCTTTAAAAAAAAAAAACCACCCCACACATCTTGTTCAGATTATATTTTTATATTTAAACTTTTTTTTTATGTAGAATCTCCCCTCAAATAGAACTTTTCCCAAAACAACATACTGAAAAAAGGTAATGGTTTAAATCATTCCTTCTCTGAAACCCTTCATAAAAAAAAAAAAGTGTAAGCTGCCCCCAAAATCATGAGGAGACTTAGCCCCCAAATATGGGTTAAAAAACTTAAAAACAGGCCAAAATCCCCAAATTGGGGTTAACCTTCAAATATGGGGTTTCAGTGGCTATTTTTCTTGGGTTTATATTTGTAAAATGAACTCCAAAGCCCAAGATGCAATATTCTAAGAGTCTAGAGTCTCCCCAGTTTTTCAAGGGAGAAACGAGAAAATATTCATTCACCCCTTACAGCTGGTGCTTACTAGAAGTCTTCCCTTAAATATCTTCATGAATAAATAACATACTGAAAAAAGATTAGGTAAGAGTTGCAAAGTAAAAAAATACAATGCAATTTTTGTATTTTTATCAATATAAAGTAAATGTAAAAATTTAAAGTAAAATAAAAACATGTCTCTAAAAAACTTTTTAAAATACAAAACCCAACAACAAGACTCTAGATCACTGTTTCATTCAGTTTTCAAAAAATTTACCTTGATTTCTTTTTCCACATCAGAGCCCCAATACTGTTCTGTAAATTGTATCGCTAAGTGTACCGGGAAATCGCAGAAGTTTTCAAACGAGAAATAGTTTTTTCTCCTTTAAGATTACGAACCACTGTTTGGGGGGAAACAATTTTTTCCCTAGGAGAAAAAAGATGTAGAACATTAAAAAAAAAATAAATAAAGTTCAAAAACTGAGCAAACAACAGGTTAATTATTTAACTAGAAATATGTTTTTGAGCTAGTATTAACTAATTCTTAGGGGGAAATTTTTTTAAACCGATTTTCTTGTAAGCTAACAAATATACCTGGATTACCCCAATTTTAAAAATTTGACAGACACCCAAAACAAAAAATAAATAATTTTTCCAAAATTTAAGTAAATTAGGGACATAAAAATTATAACCAACTGCCCCACTTTCCAGTCTTCGAAACCCTAAAGAATTAACGACCTTTTGTCGCAGTTTTTTTATTAATAATTGCAGCCCCCCCCCCGAAAAATGGGTCAGTCAGCAACATTTTGCCTACAGAGGGGCCTCGCCGCCCCAGAACAGGGGGAAGAGAGCATCACGCCAAGGGGCAGGGTAGGGAGGGAAATCGCAGGTCAGCACAGATGGCACAGCGTGGCAGGGGAACAAACCCGGCAAGGGGAACCTGTTCCCACTTGGAAAAGCAGCCCGGGGCAGAAAGGTCCCCCCGAAAACCCGGGATTTTTTTGGGGAAAAAACGGATTTTAAGCTGAGCCAACAAGTACTAGGACCTGGAAAATGGGCCCGGAAACAAGGAAATGCTGCCCCAAAAAAATAAACAAGGTCACAGAGGGCAACCTGGACCCCAATTTAAACAATCTAGGACAATTCTTTACAAAAATGCAAAATTGAAAATACCTGAAAGAATATCAGAAAACCCCAAACGAAGGACATTTTAACAAAAACTGGCCTTATTTTCAGGGGGGCAAGGTAGAAGGCAAAGAAACCTTCAAAAGAAATTGAAAGCAAAGGAGATCTGGAAATTTTTTTTGCCAAATTTTTTGTATATTATTGAGACACTGATAAAACCCAAAAAGAGCCCTAAGGATTAGGTACAAAAATTAAATGTAATTTTAATGTTGTTGTTTATACTGTAATGTACAACAAAATCTTTTCATAAAAACAGACACAAAAATATTGATAGTGGAGGGGTATATGCGGGAAAATTACTTACCGGTACAGGTCAAAAACTATACTTACTTCGAATTTAACTGTTTTATTTTTTAAAAAAAAAAAAATATCAAAATTGTGTATAAACACATGCATATAAAGAAAATCTTTTTTTTTAAAGCAAAAAAAAATTAAAATTACTTCTTAAAATGAGAAAAAAACCATTTCTTTATAACATTAGAATAGCATTCTTTAAAACGTCAAAAACTTCTCCAAGTTAAAACTTTAAAAAAAATAAATAGAAATAGATAATGGATAGCAGGAAAATATCACAATAACACACAAATTTTTACAAAAAAAATTAAGGGATTTGGGACTCCCTAGGGCAAGCTACTGTCAACATTACAGCAAATTCATAGTCAAAGGGTTTTTCAAAAATTCTCAAATCCTTCAAACAAAACAATTCATTTTAAACGTATATGCTTTAAAAACAAACAATAGGTTTTTAAAAAATTTTTTGGTTTTTTTGATGCGCGTCCCCTATTCTAAATTCTGAAAAGCCAAGGGAAAATGATCTATTTAATAAACACTTTATAATTCCTGAAGAGTTTTTTTTGAGAAAATGCCATACCATTGAAAAAAATTTCCCAAAGAGCTAGAAAGAAGAAAAAAATTATTTTTACCAGTTCCAGGAGATATAATTTACTTTAAAATTGCACAAGTTTAACAAATTTTAAAAATTAATAATTCAAATATATTTGTGAAATGATTACCAAAAGTTTTTTAACATCCATCCCCTTTAGTTACACACTTTTTTCTATTTTCCTTTTTGCAATTTTAATTACATGCCCTTCATTAATTACATCACCATGTTGTACTTTACATCCCAGAAACCTACCTTACAAAGGAGTTTTTTTCCTTTGATTTCCCTTTTCCCCCTCTCCCCATTTAGACGCATATTAAAAAACAGAGACATTATTTGCAACAAAGGCCATTATCAAGGGTATGTTTTTTTAGTAGTCATGATGGATTGAGAAATTGACCATAAAAAATGCGAGTGCTAAAGAACTGATGCTTTTGAATGTGGTTTGGAAACCTTGAGAGCCTTTGGGCTGCAAAGGAGATCCAACCCGTCCCTCCAAAGGGGAAACGTCCCCCGAATATTCAGTGGAGGAACCGATGCTGAAGCTCCAAAAACTTTTGGACCCGATGCAAAGAGCTGCTCACTGGAAAAGACCCCAATAGCGGGAAAGATTTAAGGCGGAAGGGGAAAGGGGGCAACAGAGAAGAATGTTGAAAGGATCACCCCGACCAAGATCAGGAGCGGTGATTGGGCAGGGAGGCCTGGAGGCTGCAGTCTATAGGGTCGCAAAGGTCGGACTCGACGAGTGACGAACTGAAAGAACCCCCCTGTGGCAACCACAAATCAGATACCCAAAATTTGTTTTTTTTTAGAAGAAAAAAAAAGTACTGAGGAGGCAATTTTAAAGCATTAAATAAGTACTACAAAGTAAATAACTTTCACCCAAAAAAACCTTATAAATAAACCCGGGACCATTTTTGCCCCAAAACATTAAAGCATTTTGAAGGCCCAATATTTTCCCGAATACTGGATTAACAAACTTTTTAAAACCCCCCAGGTTATAATTACTGTAGGGAACCAAAGTGGGAAGAAAGTTTACATCAAACAAAATACTGGCAGAGAAGTGATTATTTGAGTAAAGTCCTCCCCTTTAAAACAGAAAAAAATGTCAAGTGCTAACCTGACAAAAGACGGGAAAAAATCTTTCCCACCACATTGCATGCCTCCCCGGGGCTCACTGGGAAAGAAAACCACCTCAAAGCAGGGGACTTGGGTTTAATCCCCGGACTAGGAGATCCCTTGGAAAGGAAATAGAAATCCACTCCCAGTATTCCTGCCTGGAAAATCCCATGGACAGAGGAGCCTGGCGGGCTAAGTTCATGGAGTTGCAGAGTCAACACCACTGAACACTAACTTATAAGACTTGCATGTTTACCAGACCTCATGAACCAGGACACTGGAAGCTACTTAAGCTCAATACCCATACAAAAATGGAAGTCCCCCCATTCTACCATAAATACTTCTATTCTCAATTTTTCCCCATCCTAGGAAATGACAACATTATCACCATCAAGCAGGCCACAGCCGACATGTCACTCCCAACCTCTCCCTCAAGCTGTCCCCACCCACCCCAAAGGGCCCGTCCCTTCTCCCGTCCCTGCTGCCCACCCCTAACAGGAGCTGCCATCTCTTTATGGCTCTGGCACAGTTCTTCTCAAGCAGGGTTCTGTGACAGAACTAAATCCTACAGAAAATAATTTGTGTAATTCTTTAATTTTCCCAAAGGGTGGAACAAACTAGTACCATTCCAGGTATATACACGATAGAGGCCTCAGGGCACCAGAAATTAGTTTGTTCACAGAACCACAGGCGGGAAGAACTGAAGATCAGAAATGGCCTGAAGGGGACTCCCATCTCTACCAGTTAACAAAGAAGTAAGCCTGGGTAGGGGATTCTGCACGCCACTGTCCCATCAGTGGAGTTAAAGCTCACAGGGGTGTTGTGAGGATTCAAGAGGATAATCTTATAAAGGGTGGGGGTACAGTGCTTGGAACCAGTAAATATGTAGTTAAGTACTAATTCCCATTTCATTATTACCATCTTTACCTACTTCAAAACTATTATCTCCACACAGCAACTTTCAATATCTAAAAAACGGCAATATTTTTCAAGTCACCTCCCTACTTAAAAACCCTTCCCCGACCCATATAAGGGCAGATGATTTTCAACAAAGGTACAAAAGCAACTAATTTAATAAAAGATAGTCTGTTTCAACAAAGTTTGCTGGGGCAAATGAACCTAAACAACCAGGCCTCATGCTCTATATAAAAATTAACTCAAAAAGGATCACAGACTTAAATGTAAAACTTAGCCATGTAACATCTAGAAGAAAGGCTAAGGAAAAAACTTAGTGGCCTTGTGTTACACAAAGATTTTTTTAGATGTGACACGTAAAGTACAATGCATAACAGGAATAAGTAGTAATTGGACTTCATCAGAATGAAAACTTTGGAAATGAAGACAACTACAGACTCAGGGGGAAAAAATTTGCAAATCAGTACTTTTAAATATTTTTTATGAAGAAA
>JAJLRB010002296.1:0-20297 GCA_020976825.1 Odocoileus hemionus
CTAAGAAAGTCAATCCATGTTTTTAGAGACCAGCAACTTTACAGAAGTCTTTCTAAATGTTCAAACAAACCCTGTGAAAGTGATAACATTGCATGAGCCAAACAGAAGTTTCTATGAAATCTTCATTGAACCTTCCATTTCATTAATGCCTTTAGGATTACTATTTTAATCACTTAAGGAAGTTAGATTGACTGACATAAAAATAGTGTGATTTTTTGAAACATTAGTAGTATTTCTCTTTGTTTAAATTGGAGTCTTGTAATTTCTCAAGGCAAAGGAAATCATGTACGCATTAACCTAGATCTAAGAGTCTGAATTTTCTCTGTATTTTACAAAGCCTTCAAAAATATGTATAAATTCATAATAAAATAGATGGAATATAAAAAGAAAATCCAAATATAGTAATTATATGCACAATGACATGCAGCTATACTATCAACCTCAAATAGGAAAATATAATGTAAGTGGTGTGTGGTGTGTCTCTGTAGTACTTCTTTCCTTCATCACACTAAGAGATTAGTTGCAGTAATGTCCACTCCTGTGGAAATCCCTACCTTAAAATAATATATTGCAAGATAAATGAACCAAAATAATTGTTGCATGTCAAAGTCAATGAAGTTTATGAATTATCTTTTTTTAATTTTATTTTTTTTTTTCCACCCAGCCTTTGTTGTTATCCATTTTAATAATCAGTATGTACGATGTCAACCCCAACTTCGCCAATCAGGCCTACCCCTGCCATCATATTCCTCTTGGATGGTAATTTAATTCTCTAAGTCTAAGAAGTATTCTTTTAATATAATATGCACATATTGTAAAAAAAAAATACAGTATTTGAACATTGATAATGGCCATATCCTTATTGAAGTAAGGATTACATGGTGATACAAACGTAGCCTGAGGAGATTTAAAAAAAAAAAAAAGATGAAAAAAGGTAGGTAGATGGCTAAATAACATTCCTACTACTTATGAATTAAAATCTAATATATAATTTTGTATACAACCCAAATTCCTGAGAGGTCCCTATTTTCAAAACTATTGAGCCTAGGTCCACACTTCATCCCATAACCGGAGTTGCCACCCCATGGATTTAATCTACGAATTGGGACAAACCATCAGATACAGCTCTTCTCCTACCCAGTATGAATAAATACAATTTAAAAACAATTGAGAGAAACATTTTTCTTAAGGAAGAGTAATATTCCTTATGTCTATGTACCATAGCTCTTATACAGAGTGAAGTAAACCAGAAAAGATAAAGAACCATACAGTATACTAACACATATATATGGAATTTAAAAAGATGGTAATATAACCACAATATTCAAAACAGAGACAACAGATGACGAACAGCTTTTGGACTCTGTGGAGAAGGTGAGGGTGGGATGTTTCCAAGAAACAGCATCGAGACATGTATATTATCTAGGGTGAAAACAGATCACCAGCCCAGGTTGGATGCATGAGACCAGTGCTCGGGGCCTGTGTGCACTGGGAAGACCCAGAGGGAGGGAGGGGGGTTCAGGGATGGAAGAGAACACATGTAAATCCATGGCTTGATTCATGTCAATGTGTGGCACAAAAACCCTACAATATTGTAAAGTACTTAGCCTCCAACTATAAAAATAAAATGAGAAAAAAAAGTAAAAATAAAAAAAAAATGCAAATAGCACAGAACATCAAAATTAATTTTTTAAATAATCTTCTTTAAAAGGAAAACAAAATAACCAGAAAATGTCTAACAAATAAACGTTATACAAAAAATTGCATAAAAATATTGAGTATAAGAATTTTAGGACCCAAAAAGAAGAAACATTTTGTTTTATGTTGTTGTGCTTTTAAAATCTATAATAATCAATTTTATTAAGAAAATAGTCTTAGGCATTGACAATTCAAGTGAAACTACAATTAGTTGTTGCTAATCATAGGGAGGAATTTTATGATCCCATCAAACGTATATTCTCTAGCTAAGCAACTAACATAGTGGCAAGTTTTTGCTGTTCATGGACACAAAAGTATGTATATAGAAAAGGCATCTAGGCATAATTGGCAGACCAAACTTTTTCAGAGGAAGTTTACTTCAACTGAAAATCAATTATTCGGGCTACTCAGTTAAGGTTGTGCTGAATATAGGGAGAGAAACAAAGGAAGACAGGAAAAGGAAAGAGGATGGAAAAGTTAAGAATAAGGGTGGGAGAGAGTGAGAAAGAGGAAGATCCGCTTCGCACCTATCGCCCCCCCTACGGAATTCTTCTTACGCTCGACACTTCGTTAACTTTCAGAGACGTCGGACACGCCCCTCCCTTTAAGACCCCTCCGAGCTCACCGTTTTTCCGTCCGAGTATATAAGTACTTATACCATACAACCAAGCACCGCAAAAAGGAACAACGCCTGACTCTGTGCGTGCACAAGAATGGTGCAGACAGTGACAAACCATGTGGAATAAACATGAACCTCTGATTATTAGTCCACACTGAAATCTGACAAGCCAGGTTTGGTATAGGTTCAAATACAGATGTAGATATCTTTTGGTGTTCACGTACTAAATTAAGTCAAAAGATCCATTAAGTAGAACAAAATGTTACATCAAACATTGTAATAAGAAAAGTATAACATAAAATATGTGAAATATGAAAAATGTTTAAATCAAAAAGTAGCAATCGAGGAGAAAAAATGGAAGGCATGAAATCAGAAGTGAAGAGGATTTAAATAAGTCCACCAATAAAATAAACAGATAATACAGAAAAATCAATGTGTAATTTTAAAGATCTTATCAAAGTACTTCTTTAAAAATAATTGTGTTAAAATGCAGTAAGCTGCAGCACAACAGTTTGCACAATGAAACAATATGTATTTCATGGGAGAAAACACACTTATCCACAACAGGAAACAACAAATGAACAACCAAGAGAAAAACACTTATATAAAGCTTGAACGAGATTCCACAATCAGTGTGACGAATCTAGAGGGAGTCCCAATTGCATATCATGTGATTAGTATTTTGGGGCTTCCCTATGTGGTTCAGAGGGTAAAGAATACTCCAGCAATGCAGAAGACTCAGAGGTGCAAGATTCGATCCCTGGGTCCAGAGGACGATACCCTGGAGGAGGCCTGGCACCCACTCCAGTATGCTTGACTGCAAACCCCAAGGGCCCAAGAAAGTCTGGTGGGGTACAGTCCTATGGCTGCAAAGAGCTGGAACATAACTGAAGAGGCTGAGACCTCACGTATTAAAGCATATAGTAAGAGTGGAATCGTTAACCAAATGCATACTTTAATGATGTGATGTTTCTTCTTATCACTTAGCTCTGAATATGGAAGATTTCAGTGAGTCAAATGACCATTTTCCTACATGGTGAAATCACACTATTATAGCAATGAATTCAATCATATGCATGTTAGTTATCATTTATTCCAGTAGCAAATGTTCCTGCCCTGACACTTCATTTCAACCCTGAGATTATAGCCCACTAGGTCCACAGTTCATGGATTATCCCAGCAAGAACCTGTAGGTGCCCGAATTCCTTCATACAGGGGACTTCCCCACTCCAGGAGACCTGAACCCCTGTCTCTTGTATCTCCTGCAATTGGTTATTGGATATTTTTACCACTGAGCCACCATGGTAAGCCAATACATATTGCATATAAATTATTTAAAATATAATATGAAAATGTAATGAAGATAGAGTGATTAAATAGTATTATACAGAACCATTTCTACATATAATCACTGAATCACGGTGCATGCTGTTTTGGACAAACTTCATCAGTGCTGAGAAAAACTACCACAAGCAACTTTATTCTGCTTGGATTGACAGATTGACCCTGCGCTGAAGTATTTGATTTTTACACGACTTTCTATTTACTCACATACATGCTGATTAACACTGGAAATCTGACCATCATCACATTATATTTGTGGATTGCCACCCATGGAGAACGCCAGTGTACTATTTTTTAACAAAATTTCTACATCCTAGAGATTCATTCACAACCACCTATATCCCCAGAAAGTATTGTAAAACACAACGGGTTGACAATGGTCCATTATCTAACAATGCCTGATGCCAGCCAGTGTTTTTTACCGACCTCTTTGCAATAACATATTTTTTTTCTCCTGGCTACATGTCTTAATGACTGCTAGTGCCCTCTGCAAACCACTGCATTATGACATCATGAGTAGCAAAATCTGCCAGAGACTTGTTTTTCCCGCACTTGATTGGCTGAACTATGTTCATAGCATCACCACTTAGTCTGAGGCTAAATCTGAAATTCTGTACTCCAATGTCCATTGATCAATTTCTCTGCAATGCTTCTCCCCTCCTGTAGGTATCCTATTTCAGACGAATGTTCATGGAACAATTAATTTAATCTGTGTGGTTGCATACGCCTCATATTGGACTCTTAACAGTAGTTTTATCCTATACTTATATTGTGAAAGACACTCTTAGGATTCCTCCTTCTGTCCAGCAAAGAAAAAAAGGCTTTATTCCACCGTTCTTCTCTTATGATTGTGTTTCCGTTATGTAAGGCACATGCATGTTCATCTATGTGAATGCTAGAAGCCGAGGAAGAAGTTGCCTAATAATAGAGTAGTTTCACTACGTTATGTTTTCCTTTCACCAATGTTAAATCCATTTATTTATGCACGGAGAAATAAGCAAGTGAAGAAATCCATCAATGACTCTGTCAACATGAATAGACATCATTATTAAAGAAGTCAAATAAAAGAGCAGATCAATAAATAAAGTTAAACATAGAATTGAGTGACGCCAAACCTTTATATTGAAGCTTATATTTTCATTTTACCTTTTAATATTCTATATTTTCTGTTTCACTCTCTGTTCCCTCTTAGATGTACTTACATTACACCTTGATCAACTTAGTTATTTCCTTCAATTTTTTTTCTTTCAACTTCACGAAGATTTGACCCTTTGTAAAAAAGTGAAAACATATTTCTCATAAATACTATATGTAGATAAATAGGTTGCTGGTTGAGTCACTTCAGTTGTGTTGGACACTTTGCTACTTGTGGACTGTAACCACTAGCCTTCTCTTGGTCCATGGGATTTCTCCGGGCAAGATATTGGAATAGGTTGCCAATTTCCTTCTCCAGGGGACTTCAGATCCAGGAATCAAACTTGCGTCTCTTTTGTCTCATGCATTGCCAGGCCAGGTTCTTTAACCGCAGTGATAACCTGTGAAGACCATGTACTATAAATCCGTATAATTAAATTTTATGGTATTAATAAAAACAATTCATTAGTATTCCCATAAAACTGGTAGCATAATACCAACTGATGCCTGTACTCTAGATATGATAAAATTCTACAAAAAATTTACCATTGAGAGAACTGAAATTATGTGATTAGAACTGAATAGAATGAATAAGGCAGATGTAAAAGGTACAATGAATGACTGAGAAATACAGTTGTAAACAATTCTAATGCTCTAGGAAACACATTAAAAACAAAAATATTTTGATAAAATCTCCTCAACTATTTTTTTAATATTGCTAAAGGAAGTAAAATGTGAGCAATCATAATGAATCAAAGGCACAAAGTAATCAGAAGAGTGAAGATAAATAACCCCATTTAAGACCCAGGAAAGGAAAAAATGGAGATGGAAAAGGACAAGTTATTGCATTATGAATATAGGGATGAAGTTTAAAGCCCATTTGGTGGCTGTGAAAAGGAGTCAATCCAAATGGTGAAAATACTTAAAGTGGACAGAGTAGCATAAAATCAGACTTCAAAATTGTGATTAAGAGGAAAAACCATGGCCTCCTAATAAAAAGACAGCAATTTTCCTAAGAAATTTTTCCGTTTCTTTTGAGTTATTGAGCCACAAATAAAGACATGGAGACCATATATAGTTTCTCTTTCTATCTGAGAAAGATTTTACAGCCCAAATTATACACCAACACACACACACACACACACATAATCCATAAAGCTAACTACTACTAAGTATGAAAAATGCAGTAGTGAATTCAAATGAAAGTATAGGCGTGAGAATAGAGACACTTCATAAAATTCATAGAATCATATAAAAGCTCCCCTCAGAAGAAATCAAATATTCTTACAAACAAAATTATCATTATTTAGAAAAACAAATGGAACAAAAATACCATTTTATGCTTCATTAAAAAAATTTATATTAGAATAGTAGTTATTCTCATGCAATTGCAAATAGAATAACATCACACCTAGATGAGTAAAGATGTAAAATAGCAAACACAACAAACAAAAATATGTGAAGATATAGTGCTACTGAAACACAGTTTTAGCAAGCCAGAATTTAAAAAATTAATTATCATGATGTTGAAGACAAATATATCAATCCCATAAAACACTAAAGAAAGCAAATACAATGCATGTTTAAAGAGATAAAAGGACAAGAATACTTTAAATCTAACCCCCATGGTAAATCATAGCGATAAACTGTTATGATTTCAATATACAAACAATAACTCTCCATATTGAATTTTATGAAAATGTCTTAATTATTATTGACAAAAATAAGACAAGAAGTTATAAGACTGATGAATATAGGTAGGCCCTATTTCAAGAGAACCAAAAAATAGTCAAATTATACTATGATCATAGTTTATTTCCATAATACAAGAGTAGTGATAGATAATAGAGATATAAATGAAATGTAAACAAGAAATACAAAGATAGAAATGTATATCAATACAAACCAACATAATAAAAATATAAGCCCAATTTTGCTGTAACAACAAAATAAAGAAATAACATTATTTTTCAATTTCTGATTAAATTGATCAAATGATCATGGATACAAATCAATAATCCTTCCTATATACACTTAAAATAAAATGCGAAATATGATGAACTCTACAAAAATAAAATAATTTACTAAAGAAATAAAGTTACAATACTTTTAATTAGTGCTGTGTACTCATCTTAAGTAAAATCAAGAACAAAGAGAAAAAAGAAACAAGTGAGGGATGCTCACCTTCAACCTGATAAACAGCATTTCATTGTCATCTTGAAAATGCCATAAGATAAATAATAAAATATTTTGAATTATTAGAATGAAGTTATGAAACTACTGTAGTTAGAAATTATGAAAACCATGTTTTTTCAAGTTTTTACCTGTTTGAAAAGAGAATGTACCTTACAGTAATTGCCATTTTAAACATTTTACATAATTTTATTCACTCTTTTTTTTCATAAAATACATAAATAGATACATATATTTAAGTTAGTTGTGATTAAATCTATAAAATACAGAAATTAATAACTTTTATTGGTTGGATAAGTTATATTGCATAAAAAATTATTTTGACAACATTTATAGCACAATATCCCTCCAACAAAGCAATCAGATATACTGCTAAAGAATAATCTGTTTGGGATTCAATGTTTTACAAAATTAATATACTAAATGTTCCCACGCTTTGATACAAAGTTAAACAATATCCAGTTGGAATCAACTTTTTTTAAAAATTTCTTAGTTCACAAAATATCTCAGTTAAATAGTTAAATTTCAAAAATGTGAGCACATAAATGAACAAGATTAATAGTGAAGAAACTTACTTTTAATATATCAAAACATATCATAATCATGAAACCAAAATTAATAATGGTACTGTTGCATTTGAAAAAGATAAAACCTATTCAGTAGTTACATTGTGATGAGCATTGCATAGTATAACACTTAAAAAATAGCCTTATATTTTTCTATAAAGTTCTACTTTTTACTTGTTAAAATAAAAGATGGGGATTTGTTCAGTTGTTGTTAAGGAAAAATCTATTGTTTTACATAATAATTGCTTCAAGTGTGCAAGAAAAGCTCAAATTAAAAATTTTTATAGTTTTTAGTTATTTCTATAATGATACCATGACATTACATTCTAAATGATTAAAAAAGTTTTAATGTGTGAAAATTAAAAATTAAGTGTTAATAAGAAGCCGTGAAAGCAAGTACAAAACAAAACAGCTAGTAACTGTTTCATGTAATGAATGCTAATTTAGCGTCATTGTGTGGCTATTTCTCAATGTATAAATTATAAGAAACTAACAGATTTTATACGCTTAGTAGTATACATGTATAATTTCAATTCATTCCGTCATAAAGGTGAAAAAATATGTTTAAAAAAGGAAATGAAAAAGTGCATACAGACTAGTATGACACACCATTTTATATAATATTTTAAGAAAATTCAAACGCTACTCTATAATGATAGCGACTGATAATAGGTATTTTGAGAGTAATGCAGCAGGATGGGCTAGGAAAGAGCGAGTAAACCAGTAGAACACGGAAACTGAAAATGAAGGTTTAGCATGATGGGATTGACAACTTGGGAGTACACTTATGTCATAATATCAAAGTGTGATACTTTAAATAGTGAAGTTTATTGTAAGTTCAATTATATTCTCAGATTATGAAGTTAATAATTAAAGATGCAAAAAATATACCTTGATAGACTTGACGGTAAAAAAGTATGAATTATAAGGAAAACCTTAGTATCAACAACGTTAAGACTTAAAAAATCTTTAAATTATATAACATAATTAAAAGATAAAGAACAAGTTCTTGACATTAGGTATCAGCCTTAATTTACCAAAATACTAATTATAGTGGCTAAAATTTGATATAAAACTGGATTATCGTGAGTTTCTATAATATATACATTTTCCCTAAAAGTGTTAAGTATATTTATTGGAGAAGATTTCACTATTTAGTAAATTATTTCCCTCATAAATTAGAATCCTATTTTGTATGAGCATCCCCCTTTTTGATAGAATAATATGGCAACTTGGACAATAATAAGAATTTTACACTTGGTCAGGCATTGTTTTTTTTTTTTTTTTTTTGCATTAAAAGCGAGGTTTTAGTATATGCTCTTCTAAAGTAGCTTACGATGACATTCTCACCCTCTAATTAAGGAACTAATTTAGGCAGTATTAATTATACAGTTGAAAAAAGGATAATAGAGAAATTATAAATACGAACAACCTGATCTACAGAGAACAATTTTGAAAATTTTTAAGGGAGAAACTGAATTTATCAATTTGCAATTTAAGAAAATTTTGGTGTGGCCGCATTTAATCAACATATTGGATTACTGTATCATAGTAAAGATGCACCCATACAGGAAGTATCAAGTTTATTTTTTAAATAACAGACAATAAGTATGTAAGAAAATTTGTGACCTTATTTGGAATCCTTAATTCTGAAGCACTCTCAGTAACGTTCAGGTTCGCTTCAAATGGCATTATTAACACTGCACAATCCAGAAAAATGAGTAGCTGTACTATAATTAACATTATTTTCCAGTATGATGCAACACTTTCCTTAAGTTTAAGCATTTCTGTTTTCTTCTGTACAATTAAAAATAATAAACAGGATAGAGTTTTATTAAAAAATATTGATGGTTATTTTAAATGAAGTCGGGACAAGACACTGGTCCATTTAAAACCCATATCCCAGTCCAAAAAAGGACAAATTACAGTACGAAAAGAGCAAGCGTGCAGTTGTCTACACTTCTGCGTGAAATAATCTATAACTGCTAATGAAAATATATATATTTTCTTGAATCATTCTGACAAGATTTTACCTTTCAACTTGAAAATGCTTTCTCTTCAAGTTGGAGCCATATTTGGAGTTAGTCATTATTCTTCTGTCATTTGTGAATCACAACTCTTCTTATGAGGTCTAGACCCGCTAGAATTAAAAAGTAGCTTGCAAGTAAAGGAATGTCATTATCCCACAGTTCTGTTTCCTTCCCAAAAACCTTTCCATCTCCCACTGAATGTCATAGTCCCAGGAGTGAAGCAATCACATGCTAGACGCTTCCAGTGCTTATTGGAAAGTCATTAGGATACACTTGCATTAGTTGATTCTTATTTATCCCAAGCGTGCAAATGCACAGCCCTGGAACATGTGGGCTCCTCTATGCACACAGGTTATTTTTTAAAAAGGAGAGAGAGTGATATGATGAGAGCTGAGGGTTTATATCAACCATAATCAGCACAATGAAAAGAATCAATAATCGAATATTGTGCACTAGACTTCAAATTACCAGCTGTTTTAAAAGAGATGGGGTGCCCGTTTTTGCAATTCCGTGTTTTGAACACCACATTACAAATAGAACTATTTTAAAAAAAAAAATGATTAAGGGGAAAGAAAAAAATATTGAAAAGAATATTCTAAACCGATGCATGACCCACTGTTTTGTTTCCTGATAATCGTCCATCACTTCTTCTTCCTCGCATTCGCCAGTTCTTTCGGAGTTCGTGATTAACAGCAATTCTCTGACCTTCAAAGAGAAACGTGAGGTGAATTCATGGGAACGCCCTGTCGTTGAACAGTATAATCTTTGAGTTTCTTCAGATGTAGTTCGACAATTGGGCTCTTTAAAGTGAATCTCACCTAGCTATCCTGTCTAATGGAACTTTGATTTTAAATATATTCTCCTGCCCTTCTTATCCTCCAAAGGAGTTCCTACGATGTAAGGGATTGGCGCCCTGGTCAGACATGGTGACGGTGGCTTCCCCCGGGGTCCTCCGCACACCAAAGCGGCCATCGGGATGGTAGAACCTCTCTTCCGGGTTTACAAAAACCTCTTATCCGACAGCACAAACAACCGCGGCTGGCCATTATTGTTTTAAAAACTGCCTAATTTCCATTGATGCGATGTAACTATTGAGGAAAAAAAAAGAATATTACGCTGAGGTAAACAATCAATGTTGAAATGATATAAAAGTGTGTTATTAGTATTTCATAAAAGACTCATAACAATATATTTATCATATTTGACCATTGTTGAGTTGATACAATTCCAGTGCAGCTCAATTATATGCATGCATATTGGCGGTTGCATACGTGCATGAGCTCAATTTGTCTCCGTCTGGTGCAACTCTTTGCACACCCCATGGACTCAACGCATCAGGCTTATCTAGTCCAACGGCGATTTTCCAGGTAACAATACTCTGGTGGTTGCCATTACTTTTCCCCAGAGGACCTTCCCTAACCCAGGATCAAACCCAATGTCGCCTGCATCCCCAGCACTGGCAGTTAAGTTATGTTTTGTTTGAGTTAGGTAATTGAAATGTTACCGTTGTCCGCCTGAGCATGTGTTAAAATTCAGCTTTAATACATCCCTCCTGTCTCGCCAATAGACACCGGTCCCCCACTGAAGATCCTGTTTTATGTATTTTGTTGGCCAAACTTTCATTACTTAGAAGATTAAGTAATGTACTCTTATCAAGACCTACAATCATAGGTCATCAATTACCATTGTGTTTCATTATCAACTTATATTTTCTGCAAAATAATAAAGAAAGTGGACATTTGAACACTGAATGTAATATCATTTCTCTCTGTCCTGCGGAGTTATCATTATCTCCTCTAAGCAGGTGAGATGATTTCCTCAGCTCTTACTGTAAATTTTTAGTTTTGTTTTCTAGATAATGGGATATAGTCAGAAAAATAGTTTATGGAGGTTTGACTGGAAGATTAATAAGAATTGGAAATTGATTAGCATATGTTATCAGCAGTAGAGGTTTTACATACATGTTTAGTAAAGGTAATGCAGGAAAAAAGACATGTGGACTATGTAGCAGGAGATGGTTGGCAAGCAGCAGGGCTTTAGCTTGTTTGTTATTAATTAAGGCACACTTAACCTAAAAATAACGAGTTGAACCAAGCTCCGTGAGTATGGTGACGGTCAGGGAAGCCTGGAATGCTGCAGTCCATGAATTTTAGCAAAGAGTCCTAGATGGCAACGGAAGCATCTGAAGTTAACAGAACGGAAACTAGGAAGAAACTAGCACATGACATGTTCTTTTGGGAGCAAAGACCTCTAATTCCTGCTCTAGAGTCTGTAAGAAACCCCAGTTATCATAGCTACTCTGTTAATAAAAGATCATGGTGTCAAGGGAAAAAAGGATTTAGAAATGCAAGGTTGCAATTTTCTAATTTCATTTCAAACGAAGAGAAAAAGCTTGGAAAAATCCAAAAGTTTTCATTGCAACCGATAAAGACGTGTGCAGCAATTACCTTAAGGTCACCATGTGGAAAATCCCTAAACACAAGATAGACTATAATACGTTATTGGGTATATATATATGTGTGAGATGTGTGTGTTTGTGCATATATATAATTTATATATCTTATTAACACATATAACACATTGCGCATATAATAAAATAAAGATTAAGATATGCCAAATTATTTAATCATTTAATAATAATATATAACAAATAGAAAAGTTCTCTAAATTTCACCACACAGACTGGAGAGAAATCAGAAGTCAGTGATGAGAAATGTAATAAAAAACAGAAACTACATTCATTCTGCTGGGAACTGTCAGATTGTACCCTGCAGGCTGCGAGGGTTTTAATATTTTATGCTCTTCTCATTCTTCACCTACACCCTTAGTTTTAACTGAAAACCTGATGCATCATCACACTCACTTTTGAGGATTTCCCACCTGAAAACACCAATGCAAGTTTTTCTTTTCAAAGATATCTTCTTGGAGATCTCCTTAACATCTTCTTGTATATCCCCAGATACCTGAATAGCACAGCGACATATAGACAGGTCATTACCGATAATCGCTTGTGTCATTCCAATATCATTACTGACCCTCTGTGGAGCAACAGAACTTTCCCTGCTGGCCACCATGTCCTATGACTGTTATGATAGCCCATTCTGCAAATGCTCTTGCACTATGTGACCAATCATGAGCGAACAGTCTGCAGGATTTCTCATCAGCTGTTGTTAGGAATGGCTGGTTGTGTGTCTTAATCCTCCACTTAGAAGTGAAGTTGCTCAGTTGTGTCCGACTCTTAGAGACCCCATGGGACTGTAGTCCTAACAGGATCCTCCATCCATTGATTATCCAGTCAAGAATAGCTGGAGTGGCTTCCATTTCTCTCAGGGATCTCCGACCCAGAGCGCGGAACCCAGCTCCCACATTGTAGCACCAGCGTTACCTCTGAGCACCAAGGAAGTTCCAATGAGTCTGGAGTTAACACTAAAAGGTGACTCGAATACACTTGCATTTTGCTGGATGCATTTCCTTAGTGAAAATCCATAGCGCATACACAAGTTGATGAACAACGGTGATATATCTTGCGTGCTGTTCCGAAACATGACTCTAACTTGTGTGTTCTGGCTGATTCTTGCATCTTCAAGACAATTATTGAGATTTACTTTTCTGCTCAGCAAAGGAAAAGAGGCCTTTTTGACCTGTTCCTCTCAGCTTGAAAGTATTACCATCACGCTATGGACATGCCTTTTCATCTTCTTGAAATCCTACAGCATAGGAAGAAGGGAATGTTAAAATAAGCTGGTTTCACTCCTCATTTTACTATTTCATCTAATTAGAAACCAATTAGTTAGTACCTGAGAAAGCATCTTCCAAGTTAATAAAGGCTTTTAAGGGACTCAATGGAAATGAATTGCCCTGCTCCTCATTCTAAGATAAGAAAATAAAAGAACAACTCATAAGGATAGGATAGACACATTATTGCAGGTTATAATTTATACGATTTAGCAAAAAGCATATTATTACAATGAATCCACACATATATTAAATAAACTATAATGTTCTTTTAGTTTTATTAAAAGTTGTCAATAGAATGTAGCAGAAAGAAAGATTTAACTGAGTATTTAGTAAGAATCTAAGGAAAGCATGTGGATAATCAGGAGAGTATAGGCAGGGATATGGGAACAGAGGTTGCACTATAGATTTAGAGACGTAAGGCTGAAAGACACTCAGGAGTACTGGTAGTAAGAGCAAACTTATGGATCACAATAGATGTGCATTTCAGGAAAGTTTGAATTAGTAAATGATACTATATTTGTTCTAATGAAGAATACAGTTTGTTTCCTGAGAAGTATTAGCTGCAGCTTACACAACTTTGATCAAGGAAAGACATTCCCCAGTATATTTGATACCTGTGCCAACATCTACAACAAGTTTGCTCTCATATTCCAAGATCCTATCATAATAATCTAAATTATTAGATACAAACAAGTTGAAATATCACACACTAATTTAAGTCCTTGGAAATTATAAAAGGATTTTACACCAAATCAACTAATTAACTATCGAGTAAGCAGTGAAATACCAGACATAAGCATCACAGATTTGGAACACGGAAAAAATGCTGTTTGACAATGGGAATACTGTTCACTATGAATTATGCAGTAATTTTTAAAATAATGTAAAACTAGCTCCAAAAGGAATTTCCCTCCATCTAGAAAATGAAAGAAAAAAGAAGAATTAACGAAAAGTAAATGAAAATCTAACTAACTATGGTAAAAAAGGTAGTTATTAATAAAATATAAAATCAGTTCTTAAAAGTCAAACAGCATACTAAATCCCTGCGCCAATATGGAAGATTAAAAACAATTCTTTGAATTGTATTTTCTGACAAACAATATATTTAAACAGAATAAGTAGTAAAATTTATAGGAGAATAAATAAATGATTGCTGTGTTGATTTCAAAGTCTTATTCAAATTTTGCTTTTCTGAAATGAAGGCATTAGATGGTCATCAATGAAGATAGCAATCTGGTTCTGTTAATCAGCAACATTTTGTGTTCAAACAGTTAATACATCATGGTAAAATTGTATGGCTTAGAGTGATGTCTTAAAATTGATGAAATTTGATAATTTTTTTAAATCTTGAGAAATTCTACATATTCCGAAAACTCAAGAAACTCTAATAGAGAAATCGTGCAATTAATGAGGAATTTGGTTTCTAGACGAAAAAATGAAAATTGATTGTATAAAATGATTGACAATCTTAGCAATATAGCAATGGGAAAGTTTTTAATGATGAGCATGTACATGTGTATTTATGTATTTTGGAAGAAAGCAATCTATAGGAGTAAGTTATAGGTTATGTATTTTAAATTCACATATGAACTTTATGTTGTGTACAGTCATTAAGAAAGTAGAACATTAAAACAAGATAAATTTTAATGCCAGAGATATCTGAAGCAGAAACCTAAGTGATGGCAGATCAAAAGAAGAATGGGTAGAACAAAACAAAACAAAAAAATTAAACATTCATCATAAAATCACATGAAATAATGATTTTCAGTGTAAAGTATATAATGCATATATTTACATATTATTATTGAGTAAAAGAAACTTTTTTTTACAAATACATTTGAATTCTACAATTGAATGAAAGATCATTAAATATTTGTTGACCAAGTGAAATAAATGAAGTTGCAGTTTATTTTGTTAATATTAGTTCAATATAGATATAAATGATGAAAAGATAAACTCTTTGAATGTGTAAAAAATATGTGTATAATTATACAATGAATGTTATTCTTCCATAACAGTGGGAAATCATATCACTTCAACAACATGACTAGATCTTGAGTGGATTATTGTGAAGTGAAGTAAGTCAGAAATAACGAAATACTGTATAATCTCATTTTTATGTGGAATTAAGAAACAAAAACAAAACAAATGAGAGTCAACCTCATAGAGAAAGACATCATACTTTGAGTTATCAGAATAGTAAGGCAGAGGCAAATGAACCATGATTGCTAACACTAGCTGTAAGTATATTTTGAATATTGTGTAAGAAGTTATCCTAAGAGTTTTCATCAACAAAGGAAAAAAAGCATATTTTGATATCTAGAGAAGAAGGAGGATGTCAGCTAAAATCTTGTAGTAATCCCTTCACATATGTATGAAAGTCTTTACACAGAACGTCCCTAAACTTGCCATCCAGTGTGCCATATTCAACTGGATCTCAATAAATACTAGGAAAAAAAAATTAAATATAAAAATCCAATTAAAAATAGCACTGGCACACTCAACGCAGAGTGGAGGGTATGTGAAAGAGACTAAGGTGGAAACTAATAAAATAAAAAATGCTTTGAGAAATCATCAAGATTAATGAAGGCATGCCAATATAGGTCCCGGACTATTGGTGTAAGATATAAACCAGAATAGATCAGACGATGCAAATTAAACAATGAAGGAATAGATATATACACAGCGAGTGTGGTAATGGATGAGGTATGACAAGTTGGTAAAAGCAATACAATAGAGTAATGTTTTCAAAATCCTGGGCTGTCAGAAATATTTTAGATTCTTTATCCTGGTTTTTTGGTTGTTATTCCTTTGTAAACTTGTGAAGAATCAATCTTGAAATATCAGGTGTAATATGGTAAATTTTTAATATGCATATATTTCAGTACAAATGTTTTAAATATAAAAATAGTGAAGATGAAATCATGCGAGTAAAATAATACAAATTGAATAGCAAAAACAAAAAAAATTAAAAAAAGGGCAATGCTTGCAACCTAAAGATTCAGGTATAAGAAAAAGAGAGCCATAGCAAAATTTCATAAAAATAAGAATTAAACACATGGAGATTTTTTAGATAGGTAGAACTATTTTATTTGACAAATAATATACTTGTTTATTAGACACGAGAATACCAAAAATACTGCTAGGAACTAGGAAAACATAGCAAAGGGCACAGAAATATAAAAAGTCAGGGCGTACGAACAAAGTCGATTAACTGTATTTCTCAATACAACTACAACAAACAAGCTTGATAAAAAAAATTCTGAAAATTCAAATAACCTTAAAATGCCTTTGGAATGAATTTAACAAAAGCATCTAAGCAAATGACATCACTTTTGCTGACGAAACTGGGTCCAGTACAGTCAAGAGCTATGTGTTTTTTCCAGTAGTCATGTATGGATGAGAGAGTTGGATCTAAAGAAGGCTGTGAGCACCAAAGAATTGATAGCTTTCAAATCGGTGGTTCTAGAGAAGAGTCCCTTGGATAGCAAGCGAGATCTAAAACTCATGTTAAATCCTAAAGGAATCAACTCTGAATATTCATTGGCTGGGACTGATGCTGGAGCTGAGCTCCAAGACTTCTAGCCCACCTGATGCAAAGTGCCTGATTTCATTGGAAAAGACCTTATTCTGGGAAAAGAGTGAAGGCAAAGGAGAGGAGAGAGGGGTGGAGCCAGTGACTTTTGAATGACATCAGGTTAGGATTCAGTCCACCAACGTCAGTGGACATGATAAATTTGAGAAAACGTCTGGAAGGCGATAGTGAAGGGACAGCGGACACACTGGTGTGCTGCAGTTTCATGGCAAGGTTACAGAGTCAACACAACTCCAGTGACTGAACAGCAACAAAATCTGATACATAAGAACTACAAAACATCACTGAGGGAAAAGTTAAACCTAATAAATAGAGATACAGACCACTTCCTTGGATTGGAAAGACTATGTTTTTAACTCCATAGAATCAAAGCTCTCCTCATTCAAATTCCAAGCAGGGATTTCTGTTGAAAATTGATGAATTGATATTAAAAATCAAACAGAAACTGCAAGGACCTATTATAATCATATTATTTTTAAAACATGATTAACAGTATGTGGAGAATTTACACTAACTGAATATTACTGAGCTACAGTTTTTTCATCAGGTATTGGCCGGTTGCTCAGTGGTAAAGAATCTGCCTGCCAATGCAGGAGACATAAGTTCAATCTCTGGGTCCAGGAAGATTCCCCTGGAGAAGGGAATGCAACCCACTCCATATTCTTTGCGCTGGGGAAATCTATGGACAGAGAAGCCTGGCAGGCTACAGTCCATGAGGTCTCAAAGATTTGAGACATGACTTAGTCACTAACACCAATTTTCAATAGAATTGAGCCTTGCCAGAATGGCGGTGGATATTACATCAGCTAAATTCCTCATTCCTGCAAAAAGCTAGAATAAATGTGAATAATAATTGGTCAATATTTTGTTCCTTCTGATGCGAGTTAAATTTTTCATATTTCCTAAACACAAGTTTAATGGACTATATCTGCAGGTGCATGTATGAAACCTGAAAATTTGCAGTCACAAATTAGAGGGCACTGAGAAAGGAGGAGAAAGAGAGTGAGAAAACTCAACATGTGTACACAAATCAACAAGTCCGTGTTCATATTCTTGTAACTTTCCTTGTAAATCTAAAATGATTTCAAAAGATTTTTAAGGTTTTCCAATAATATTACAGAATTTTTTGCAAATTAGAATCCAAAGGATTGCGACTGTTTGTAAGAAAATTAAACCATATTGCCACTTACAGAGACTATCTGTAAATAGACAAAAAAAAAAATAAAATAAAGAGAACCCAGGCAATACCTCAAAAGAAACTATTGATGTATAAATATGAGATAAGAAAGCTCACAGACAGATGATCATCTAAAGAATACTTTTCATATATGCAAGTCAACTCAAAAAATTATATAAAATTATGTTTTGAAAGTAAACAACATGTGAACATACAGTGCAATGAAAAGTTATAAGAATATTAGTGAAAGTAAGAAAGACCCTGAATTATAAGGTTTGAACATGATTTTTTAGCGATGAATCAGACATCAGTACTGAGTTTAGTACGGACATAAGATGTATTGAATACCTCTAAAACCTATGAATGATTGGACATTTAGAGAACTCCCGACCAGTAAGAGCATAAAAATACATTTTGGTTGTCAAATTGCACAAGGAACACTCGTAACATAGAAATATATGTTGGGAACATTTGGTGCTGAACAAATATCCTAGTATTGAAGTAACAAGATAACGCTTATAGAAACAAAATGTGCATTGAAGAAAAAATAAAACAATTGCGATAACAGATTACTATGAAAGCCATGAAATCGTTTTAAATTATGTATTCCACTTACACATAGATCTAGTGGGTTAGTAAGTAGAAATCAGGTTGATTTTTACAAATGTACTGAACTACAAACAATTCCATATTTTTAACAAAATCAAGGTTTAATATGCAATATAATGTTTCAAAAAGTAAATATCTTAATACTAAAACTTCCATACAGAAATGGTATAATGGGTGACTACCAAAAAAAAAGTCTTACCCAGAATTGTTCCTCACCGTGGTGCCTGATATTTAATTTATAAAATGCATTCGCTCCTAATTTTGTATCAGATGTCAACATTAATATAATACCTCCACACATAAAGAATAATTTGAATAGCTTTACTCACTAGGGACTTCTGAGGAGGACCAGGATGAGTTCAAACGAGGTACAGTGTGAATTGAATGATAAAGAAGTGGTTGGGCCTAGTCAGTGGTCTAGGGACAGGGGAAAGTCCCCTGTGAGTGGGCTTGAGACATGGGCAAAAGTTTTTTGGTGTTGAGCTTTTGGAGAATTAGCACTTTGCAATATGAAACAAAAATCCTAATAATGATGCCATACCGCATAGTGAATGCCAAACTTGGAAATAATTTCTGATACATATTACATTATATTTTCTAAAAGAGTTATTGGAGGAAATTGATTAATTCGTTAAAAATAAAGAATATAATTATTAGCAAATAAGGAATGAGTGAATAAGTCCATACTATGAATACCTTGTTAGTACTTTTAATGTACAGTAAAACCAAGTATTCAAAGCCAAAGATGGTTTTAAAATAGCTAATGAAGTATTCAGAAAATGAACTACTATACGCAACAAGGAAATTTTTCTTCTAAAACTTTTGTATGAAATATTGAAGTGATACTTAGTTACTGGTGTTAAGAAAACTGAAATTATCAGCAGTTAGACGATTCACTGTTACAAATACTTTACTACTTTAAATGTCCTCGAATAAATGTGCATTCATTTCCAGATCTGTTCAGTCACTCATTTGTGTCCGACTTACTTTGCAAATCCCCATGAATTGCAGCAAGCCAGGCTCTCCTGAGTCCCATTCACCATCTACTGAGATTCTTTAACTCAAAACTCATGCCCATCAAGGCGTGATGCCATCCATGCCATCTCAATCCTCTGAGTCGTCCCCCTACTCCTCCTCCCCAATCCCTCACCCATGCAACAGGATCCTTTATCCAAAAGAGAGTCCGTTTCCAACTCTTCACATGAGGTGCCGAACAGTACTGGAATTTCAGCTTTCAGCCATCGATCCGTCCAATGAACACCCAGGACTAGAACTGCTTCAAATGACTGGTTTGATCACCCTTTCAGTCCCAAGGGTCTCTCAAGAGGCTTTCTCCAACAACCATCAGTTAAAAAGCATCAATTATTTTTGGTTGCTCAGCTTTCTTCATAGTTCAACTCTCACATCCAATACGAAACCCAACTGAAAAACCATAGCCTTTGGCACGATATGGACCTTTGTTTGCAAAGTAATGATCTCTACTTATTAATATGCATTCTTAGGTCGGTCAATTACTTTCCTTCCAAGGATTAAGAGTCTTTGTAATTCATGGCTGCATTCACCCATGCTTCAGTTATTTCTGGAGTCCACCCCA
>JAJLRB010002297.1:0-40876 GCA_020976825.1 Odocoileus hemionus
AAATAAAATAAAAAAATAAAAACACTTGGGGGGAAAACGGGTAGAATAACAGAGACAGAAGATAGATAAGTGAGGTAGAAGATAAAAGGGTGGAAAAAAAATGAAGCAGAGAAGAAAAAAGAAAAAAGAACCAAAAGAAATGAAGACAACCTCAGGGACCTCTGGGACAATTTTGAAACACCCCAACATTCGAATCTTGGGAGTCCCAGAAGAAGAAGACAAAAAAAACATGAGAAAATACCGAGGAGATAATAGCGAAAACTTCCCTAAAATGGGGAAGGAAATAGCCACCCAAGTCCAAGAAACCCAGAGAGAACCAAACATGAAAAACCCCAAGGTGAAACACGCCAAGACACATATTAATCAAATTAACAAAGATCAAACACAAAGAACAAATATTAAAAAGCAGCAAGGAGAAACAACAAATAACACACAAAGGGATTCCCAAGGATAACAGCTAAACTATCAATAGAAACCCTTCGGGCCAGAAGGTAATGGCAGGAATTTAAAGAAATGAACGAGAATACTACAACTATGATTTCTACCGCAAGGATTCATTAGATAATGAAGGAGAATCCAACCATCTTAACAATACAAGTGAGCGCATTACCACACCAACGTCTTCCAACAATACAACTGATTCTTAGAATGAAACGGAGAAGTGTTTAAGTGAACAACCAACAATAACTTGGCAAACGGCCCATACTAACAATAAATAACTTAAATGTAATGGGTTGAATGCCCAACTCAAAAGACAAAGACTGGCTGAATGGATACAAAAACAAGACCCCATATATGCTGTCTACAAGGATCCACCTCAAAACAAGAGAACATACAGACTAAAAGTGAGGCTGGAAAAAATATTTCACGCAAACGAGACTAAAGAAAGCGGAGTCGCAATACTTTATGAGATATATTAGATTTCAAATAAAGGCTTTGTGTAAAGGGACAAAGAGATGAAAGTATTTTATATTATCTTCATTATTTATACTCCACTCAATTTGTCACTGGGTATACGTTTGCCTTAAGTGGTCTGTTCAATTAATGGGTGGATGCCTTGTTTTCTTAACCAGGTTGCAAACACCTCAAGGCAAATAAAAGAGTATTCATTCATATTCACATTAAAGCAAGTTTTTCATATTATGGTTGGTGTTTCTCTAGATTGTATTAGTTGTCCCAAGGGGTCAGCATCTGCCCATCAGTGGAACACTGCTAAAAAACAAATTTTGAAGGATCGCCTTATTCTTACTCAAATGCCAACTTGAGCATAGAAATTGGGTTGCAGTGTTTGTTCTTTTTAAGAGCTTCACTAGTAAGCTAGCTGGTAAAGAATCTGCCTGCAATGTCATAAGAGACCATGGTTTCGTTAATAGCATCCCCCTCCCAGAAGATCTATGTGTTGGGGGATATAATACTGCTTGTTGCCTAAGTCACTTCAGTCATGTCAGACTCTGTGATCAGTCACTAAATTAAAAAGAGGTGTAAAAATTTCACTATTTTAATTTGCAACTGTTTGGATGAAAAGACTTTTTCGCAAAGTCCATAAGAAATAACTTACTTTTCTTGTTTACTTCTCAGTCATGCCTGACCTCTACTTGTGATCCCATGGACTATAGGCCACCAGGCTCCCCCCCAGCCTCTCTCCATGGATATTGAGTTTTCTGGGGCAAGAATACTGAGGAATGGGTTGCTCATTTCTTTCTCCAGGGGATCTTCCTGACCCAGGGATCCAAACCCATGTCATATCCTGTATTTGTAAGCAAAATCTTCACTGTTATACCACAAGGAAAGCCCCTCAAAATAAATATGATATATTTCACAGAAATTCAGTCCCATGACTTCATGGCAAATAGATGGAGAAAGAAACAATGGAAACAGTGACAGACTTTATTTTTTCGGCTCCAAAATTCACTGCAGATGGTGATTGCAGCCATGAAATTAAAAGACAATTGCTCCTTGGAAAAAAAAGCTACGACAAACCTTGTAGGTAGCATATTAAAAAAGCAGAGACATTCCTTTGTTGAACAAAGTCTGTCTAGTCAAAGCTATGGTTTTTTCCAGTGTTGAGTGTCAGACCATTAAGAAAGCTGTGAGAGCACCAAAGAATGGATGCTTTTTTAATCGTGGTGCTTGGAGGAAGACTCTTGAGGTCCCCTGGAGTGAAAGGAGATCAAGCCAGTTCAATCCCTAAGGAAATCAGTGCTCTGAATATTCATTAGAAGGACTGATGCAAAAGCGTGAAGCTCTAATACTCTGGCCACCTGAGTGAAGAGCTGACGCTCCACTGGAAAAGACTGTGATGCTGGGAAAGATGGAAGGCAGGATGAAGGGATCGACAATAGAGGATGAGATGGTTGGATGGCATCACCGACTCAATGGACATGGGTTTGAGTAATCTCCAGAGGAGTTGCTAAAGCCACACAGGGAAGCCTGGCATGCTGCAGTCCATGGGGTCACAAAGAGTTGGACATGAAGAATCAGTGACTGAACTAACTAACTCATGGAAAAACATTATACAGATGTTAACATTTTAACCAACCAACTCGCAGAACGGTTACAGCCCTAGTTCACTGAAGCAAAACCTGTTGGACTTGGGACTTAACTTTCTACTTGATAGTTTATATGGCCTCAAAGAAACTCCTGAACCTTCAAAAAATTCAATAAAATGGGAAAAATCATGCAATTCATACACCATAAGCCTCACTGTAAAGATATGAGTCAATGTACCTAAATTTAAGAAAGGTTACATTATAAATCCTAGAAGCTCAGTTTGTTGGATGGTAGACCTAAATTTTGTTAATCTTGCCACAGATCTATATGGAAATGCATAAACTTGTTACTTTAAAAATGACAAATGAGGGTTCAAGGAGTGTTTTTCTTTGAAGCCCAAACTAGGTAGGAAAGACAATTACAGCCTATTGATAACCCAGAAAATTGTTAAGAAGTTTAAGATAGCTATCCAGAATTAAATGCAGAGTAAATGAAAATAAAAACAACTCAGTCTAGATTCAAACCCAAGTTTGCTAGGCAAAAAAAAAATCACCAGTAATATTGAGTATTCAGATATATTATACAAAAATCAGGCACATGCCTTTTTCAGTACTCTAGTCTTAAAATCTGATGTACAATTTTGAAAAATTAAAAATTATTATAATATTACAGATTGAGGTTTAACCAGAATTAAATTAGAGAAACTAGTAATGTTGCAGAAAATTGCTGCATTAACCTATCGTCTGAATTATTTATAGATGGACACAGCCCTCCCAGTGAGACCCTAACAAGGGTCTCAGGGAAAGGAAAGGACGAGAATTGACTCTTTTTTTTCTCATTTTCACTTTTACTTCACCTTCCTATGGGAGAAGCTATTGACACAGTTTCCAAAATGAAGGTCCAAGCCATATACTATGTTAATGAAATAAACAACATTTAAAAGTGGAAAGGCTCTCCCTATTATCAGAAGCACTGAACAAGCATTAGTAATAATATAGTAAAAGTCATTCATTTTGGAGAAAAAAATCATAATGTAAATAGTCTGTGTTTGCCTTCAGCATTTGTTAGATCCAACTGGAATAATGTCTTAGAAAATTTAAAATCTTTTAATGCATAGAAAATAGAAATGACCACAGAGGGTCTATTTTTCTTGCCATGAAAACTAAGCTATCTGCTACCTTGAGGAAAAGAAAATAATGAATTTGAAAAGTGACATTCATATTTTAAACACTGCTAGCTTTGTGATTTGTTTTTTATTTGCTATGTTCTAGTGTAACTTGGAAGAAAACTGGAAATGAATACTGATTAGAAATTTAATCAAAGAGTAATGAAGGCTTTTGTGCCCTTTTTAAACCAATGTTATAATATTATTTTTTCCCCAAAGTCCGTGACATTTACCGTCCTAACTAAAATGAAATTAGGCTAATGAAATTAAGACTGCAATGCAGATTCACAAATTCATGGATTTTGTAAATGTGCCTAAAAAATGTGTCAGTTAGAGACATCTTATATGAACACATTTTCAAAATAAGATTTGAGATCGTAAAATAGTTTGTAATCCGGAGGGTTAGAACTAGTGAGCAAAAGTCAAGGATGTAATTCTAAGAAACTAATGATTGAATTTACAGTTTTCTGTGTCCTAAGGGTTCCACCCTACACCCCCCCCCCCCGCTGACATTCAGCCTAGCGACAGTCAGACACCAGACTACCTGCAATAGTACGTGTGTATGGCCTATGATGAGGAATGTTTTGAAAGTTATAAAGACCATACCACGAGAAAACATTGAACCAGCCCTTGTGGGTTGAGGGCAGGTTTTCTAGAGAAAATGACATTATGTCAGAGCCATAACTTCTAAAACTTACATTCTTCCCCAAGGGAACTGGCCATCATTTGACACTTTCTAACATATAATCACATTTATTAAAATGAAACTTTGGTTATGATTTAAGAGTCTCAGTACGTAGTATTTGATGATGACATTATTTTTCCTCTTCCAACAAATTTCAACCTATTTTATGCTACTGTTTAAAAGTTTGCTTTTTATCAGCTATAATACATTAACCTACATAGTTTTTATAAAAAATCACATATATATTGACAGATATATAATAAAAGTCGCCACCCCATAACTTAACAGCACTCTTACAAAAGCAATCACTCTTAAACATTTTTAAGCACCTTCTTCGTGTTTTTGCCTATTTATAATCTCTCAACATAACTCTTATCCTGTAGCTTTCTCTCTTGACTTTTCAATTTGAAGACACTATTGCTTTTTCTCTACTGAAGATGTAAAGTTTCATATCAACTCCTTAAACGACACTACCCTTCACCACATAACATTCACATATAAAGAGAACACACTCTACACACACATCACTCACAAAAAGTACTTTCTTGCCATTATTTTTTCTTACTATGGTTATATATCACAATGTCATCACTACTTATATTACAATGACAGTGATAAATTCTGTAGTAAAATTGCATTTCTCATTTTACACTACTATCATTTGTTATCCAGGATGACTAATTGCCCTTAAATAGTTTGAATATCTGATTATTTTTTAATATGAGGGCCTTCCCTGGCTTAGCTCAGCAGTTAAGTACAATCTACCTGCCAATGCAAGAGTATGCAGGTCTCAATCCGTCTTGAGCTGGGTTAAATCACCCGAGAGAAAATGGGCAACCCACTCCAGTATCCTTGCTGGGAAATCCCATGGACAGAGATAAGCCTGGCAGGCGACAGTCCATGGAGTTGCAAAAGAGTTTGACATGACTTAGTGCCATTAAATAACAACAACAATTCTGATTAAGTATCCATCAGCGTATTTTAATCTTACTGAATTTTTTTTTTTAGCATCTCTCATCCATTTCTCTTTTGCCCTCCATAAGACTGGAATCTTTTTTAATTTTACTTTCATTTTTTTCTGAAAATTAAAGGAAGGCATGGAGATATAAATACATGTAATTATTCAATTTGCCGAATGCTTAATCAGATATCTGCCATTATGTATTTGTCATAATCTTTAGGTTAAATACATACTATGTTACATACACACATAGACATAACATACATATGATATATTGAGAATGGATTTTGGTCCTATGTAAAATTATTTCAATGTTGAGTCTAGTTTTTAAGTCAACTTTATAACATTAATTATCTATCACAGATCAGAAACAGCACTGTCCCTCCAACCAATACAATTCATCTCCTCGAATGTCAGGGCCTTCCTTTCTTGGTCACCGTGTGTATCCCCAGCGGCTTGACTCAAACTATTTGTTGAATACAGATGTCTGAACTGACAAGCGCTAATGTAACCATTAAGAAGTCTTCAGTCATTAGGATTTTATGGCTTTCTACCTTTTTAATTATTAGTGACAATGTGACCTAATATTTTTTAATAGAACAGGATTTGCTATAAAATCCAATTATGGTAAGGCCCACAGGAAGTCAGACTTTCTCTTGAATACAGATGTGCAAGTATTTATTTTATTTAATTTACTTTTAACATTATGTAGTTATGCACCAAACACTGTGATCCACACTGCTCCCGCTCTACCCTCAAGCCCAGCAAATGACTTAAAGGCTTTATATACAGAGGTTGGGATTATCATATGCACCCGCGTATCATATATAAAATAACGAATGAGGACCTACTGGACACCACAGGGAACTTATTACACAATATTTTAAATAACTTATAGAGGGAAAATAATCTGAAAAAAGAATATAGATATAGATAATAGATAAATAGGATTAACTGAATCACTACTCTGTATACCTCGCAAATGGAGCACAACATTGTAAATCAACTATATTGTTAATAAAAAACAAGAAAAAAGCTAAATGTACGTTTTGGGGTGCGTTGGTTGGGCTCATGATGAGAGTCAAAGAAGAATCTGCCTTCAATGCACGGAGACTTCGCGTCGGGGGATCCCCCCCCCCCCCCCCCCCCCCCCCCCCCCCCCCCCCCCCCCCCCCGCGGTTCATTCTCTCGGGTTGAGGAAGAATCGCCCTTAGGAGAAGGGAATGGCTACTCACTCCAGCGGCCTTCTTGTTCTCTGCCTGTATGAAATGCCATGGACAAAGAAGCTTGCAGCGCTACAGTCCACTGAAGTCTCAAAGTTATGTCAGTCACAAACTGTAAGCAACTAAGCATCACGCACAAAACAATTACATATTTTTAAAAACAAAACCAACAAAGTTCACATTACATGATATTATGAAGTTTCACTGCTTGTTTCCCCTTTCAGCAGAATATGCCACACGCGCACGCTTAGTTTTGAAACCTCTGATTATATATAGTACTCTGCTGCCCTCTGCGCTAGAATTCCTGCGAACGATTACTTGTCAAAGTCCTGTTGACATTTCATCCTATATATTTTGAGCCTATTTCTGACAACTGTGATGACCACGCATCTGTTTATGTCTCATAGACTTTGACCAATTTATCAGACTATGTATCCCATAGATGCTTGCCATCATACTACCACGGTGATCCTCATCTGAACTGCTTTGCCAAGGCCAGACCTCACTTCCATACTTCCTCCTGCCTACCCAGTAAACAGTAACATCCTCTAAATCTTCCCCATGTGAGTTTGAGTTCTTTATGTCTTGGCTCACTTTGGTGCAATCTGCTCAGGCACGATAGTATTTCATCTAGAATAACTAGCAATCCTTCCCACTGGGCTTTAGAATTTGACATAATCACATTCATTACTTTCATTACCTTGCTTTGTGTATTTTTGCCACACATGCCTCAAACAGCTTTAGTCATCTCTAGTCAGATTTTGTTTACCTAAATCCTTGATTAGATAATCTGTGGATATGCAAGTGATATACAGAGCCGCATCATTTGTGTCCTTGCGACACTACAAAAAGCAATCACTTTCTTTTATTATACAAATTCTAAACCTACTTCTGCTGTGAAACTCAGAGTTTATCATGATTTTGGCTCACTTTTTTAACTCCAATTTTTCTGAGGAAACAGCATCAGCTCTTAAGATAGTGCTGAAAGGCAATGCTACATGGTGACTTTGTGTTTTATAAGGTAAATAGAATATGGAGTGAAGCCTAAATATAACAGAATCTGAGATTCTAGCCTGTATTAATTATGCGTGCATGCCCCCTATTTTTAGTTTTAAGATTACTCATATATACCATGAGCAACATTCTCCTTTCTCACATATGGAGAAAACGTAACATTATCTTTTCTCGTTTTACCATAGTAACATATATTCCTACTTAAGGAATTCTTAAAGGATACCATATATTAATATAATACGATAGCATGTATAAAAATTAGCAGCCCCACATGAGCTATTAACTATATCTAGGAAGTATATTATTGGTCTCCACTTTAGCAGCAAGGAGGGTTGCCCGAGACGCTGCGGCGGGACGGGGAACTATAGTCAGTTGGAATGAGAGCAATTTTAATTAATAGCCATAAGTCTTGTTAAAATCTGAATAAAATTATAGCCATATTCAATTACCAAATGGAAGACCGATACAACCAACGCCAAGCCTGTATGAACATCAAGTTTTCTTTAGCTACATCTATGTACAAATGTGAAGCCGCGCTTGATGTCTGACAAATATCTGTGAGTAAATGGCACTGCTCGCTATCGCTTGACTGACCTAGTCATTCAGTTAGCGACTGTGTCTGACTCTGTAGAGACATGACCATCCCTTGGCGATTCTGCGAGGCCAAAGAACTACTGGAAATAAGTTGGGTTTGCACAATTTCCTTCTCCAAATGCCAAGTGCCGTTGTAAAAAATCTCCGAATGCAGGAAGGGAACAGATATGAAAAAAAGGCTTTTTGATCCCATAGGTCTAGAAGTCCTCTTCGTTAGAAGGTCATGTAACCCACTCCAGTGTCAATTTCTCCCCCCCCCCCCCCCCCCCGTGGTCTTGGCAGAATCATCAATGAACTAAGTAGGAACCCCGCGCAGAGGCAGAATTAACAGGTTCTCCATCATGGTAAAGTGCCAAATAGAGGTCTGGGACGCGAGTGCAAATACTGCTAGCATGTACAGCACAGCACGCCGTGCCCTAAAAATGTACAAAATAGAAGATTCTACCGAACTACTTCAAATTATTGCCTGACACAATGGAGGCACATCAACTCTAATTTTAACAACCTCCCATCTTAAATTATTGTACAGTTTGTATCTTTCTTGGAAAATTCAACTGTATGTATATACCCATAAATACAAATCGTTTTCACTGCTATTTGTTACCCCCTTCATAATTGTGCTTATCATATATGTTATAGACAGAAGGAAGAAAAGCATTTACCTACGTTTCCCTATTATACCTCACAATCATGAAATGTTCTCAAGGCTCCCTAACATGAGTATTTGTCTGTTAGGTGTGGTGTTGAACACACAAATGTGAAGCCATCAAATATCTCCTGTAAGTTCTAGTCCGCGCGCCGCGTCAGGTATATTTCTAAGTACTCTCTCGTCAGGCCCTCATACAAAAAAAAGTCATGACTCTAATATTTAGACGGAATATTTGTAATGTCCTTTATATCACAGCTATGCCTTCAAACTTTTGTCCTAGAACCAAACCGAAAAGATAGAGGTGTTTTCAAATAATGTATCCCCTAGTTAATGCATAATTCAACTCATTTTAATTCTCTCAGGAATTTGTGGAGTCAAAAGCGTCCTGGATGAAATACGCAAAATTAATCAGGCCTCAGGAACCTTCCCTGGAAGTTCAGTGCTTGACACAACACTTCCAAGGCAGGAGGTGCAGTTTCAGGTCACTGGTGGGAGCTAAGGTCATACATGCCTCATGGCCAAAAGTAATCCCAGTACAGAAACAAACAGAAGTATACTGTAACAAAACTCAATAAAGACTTTTTTAAAAATGGTCCATACCCCCAAAAAAAAAACAAAAAAATTCTTAAAAAAGAAAACATCTCTGCCCAATTTTCAAAACTTCTGTTAATCTGTAACCCAAGAAAGCCATCAATGAATGATCAACGAACAGACCATTAGCCTGTATTTAAATTCGGTTCTGAATCCATAAACCTATGGGTTCACTTTAAGTAGAGAAATATCTCAAGAAAAGCCGTCACACACTGAGATACACAGGCAAAATTCTTTTGGCGAACAGAACAACTGAGGGAAAACGAAGGAACACGGTCCTAGTGGAATTCAGCCAAATCAGGTCCTTTATTACTTCAAAGAAAGCATCTCATTTTATGTCTCATTAGTTCAGTCCAACTATGTTGCTGTGATTTAAATACAAAGAATATCATTACTAAAGGAGACTAAAGACTTTCATATTACCAGAAGAGAATTCTTCAATTTAAGGATATCTGAACACCATCTTCTGAGAGCAAACATAATTGCTTGTGATTAACCCAGTGACTGCTGCACTGCTGATAACATTGTGGGCTTGTTGTTTTATATATTGTTGCTCACAACTTTTTTTTTTTAGATAAAGATGATTTAAAGGGCTCCAAAAGGCTTACAATGAAAGTCAAGTCACATTTCAGTTTGGTTTATAATGATGTATTCAAAAACCATACTGTTCTAATTAAAACTGAGAAACAGTAAGTGTAAAAATGTCAAACTCATCACTGTATCATTTACTTCTTTTATTGTCTAAACTGGTTCATTAAAACTTGGTCATCTCAGGGCACATGAATAAACACTAAGGATTTTTATTCAGTGTATATATTCATGTTTTATAAGGTCACATCTCTGGCTCCATCTCAAAATATTTGAACATTATCTGTTTAGCAATTTGCAAATGCTGTATGGCAATTCAATAGGCATCTAAGTTTTCTTTTTTTAAGATTTTTCCCTTTTAAAAGGGTTTTAAACCCAAATCATTTTTTTGAACGCATCTAACTATGAAAAAAAATTAAGATTTTTCTTTCATAGGGGCCCCTTTTTCCAAAGGGAATGAAAGGTTTTCCAATTTCCCAACAAGATTTTTTAAAAACAAAATTAAAAATGTTTTTTGCTTTTTTCAGAAAATTTCCCAATTTTAACACCAAGCCCCAAATCTTGGGATTAAAATTGAAAAACCTCGGGTTTCCATTTTTTGGGAAAAATGAAAAAATTTTCATTTTCAAATTTCCATGTTTTCACCTGCTTTTCTATTATCATAAAGTGGGGTACTAAAGGAAAAATAAAAAAGAAAAACAAAAAAAATTAAAAAGTCTTCAGGGAAGTAGAAACAAAATCGATTGGGATTAAGGACTCTTTTTAAGAAATAAAATTTCTGGTTGTTTTTTTTACTAATTTTTTGTAGAGTTTATCTTTTTCTTTCGTTTTTTAAATAACTTTGTCTTTTGATTTTTTTATGACTGTTTTATTATATTTATGACATGTCAAAAGCCCGGGGGTTAAATTTTTTAATCCTCCTAAAAGGTTTGTAAAAATATCAATGAGTATTTTTAAATAAAAAAACAACAGTATAAATATTTTTTTTTTCTAAAAATTATTTTTGGGACCCCTGAAAAGAAATTTTTTTTTTCCTGTATAATAACTAACTTTGGGTTTTTTCTACCCGGGATATTATATTGTTGTCTTTTCCAGTTGCCCCAGTCATTTCCCTTTTTAAAACCCTTATGACTGCAGCATCCCAGGTTTTCCCTGTCCTTCATCATCTCTCAGAGTTTTCCCCAAACTCATGTCTGTTGAAATCAGTGATCCCATCCAAAAACCCTCTCACCCTCTGTCAAAATTTTTTTTGATGGGCAAAATCATTTTTCCCCGGGGGGCAATGAGCATAGATTTATTTGATCCCGTTAGTATTTCAAATGGTATTGGCACTTTTATATCTCTAAATTAAAAAACTTTTTTAAAAGATAAAACTGAAATTTTTAGCCAGAAACCCTTTTGATATATTTTTACAAGTTTTTAAAAATTTAAATTTTAGAAGAAAGGCGGAAGAACAGGGCGGGAACCCCCTTTTCCCCCCCTAAAATTCCTCAAAAAAACATTTGAACGCTAAAAATTTCACAAACAACTTTATCGCTACAAGGGGCTCGGGCCCCAGAAAAGCACCCCTTGTCTCAAGGGGGTAGGACAAATAAAAAAGATAAAAAGGGACAAAAAAGGCATGGGGGGACCATCCCGGGAAGGGGAGCTTAAAAGGGGGAAGTTTCCCAATCACCAAAAACCCTCGCAGGGGGGACGGGGGAATTTTCGGCAATAAAAACTGGGGGGAAAATTAAATAAGGGCCCAAGATTACTGCCAAAAACAACCCCCACAGAAAAGACCCCAAGGGGGCCCGTACCTGCCACAACAAGCGGGGGGGGAAACAAGAAGCGGGCGGCATTGTTTAGGGAAAGGACCGGCCCAAAAACCCTGAAGAAAACGAGGGGTTTTTTTAAAATGGTGGGAAAAAATTTAACCACCGGGAACACACTCCCTGCGGTTCGAAAAAAAAGGGCTGAGAAAGCCAAAAAGACCGGCCCGTCCCCCTAAGGTAGGAGGCAGGGGGGGGGGGAAAAGGGCAAACTACCCCTAAAAGCCACCCCCTCCCACACTGCAAAAGGGCCCCCCGGTTCCTATCTAAAGACCCCTGAACCCACGGAGGCGCGGCTGGGGTCGCCGGGGGGAAAAGCGCCCCGAAACCCGGGGAGAGTGGCCCAACCTCGGGTGCGGGGCCGCTCGGGCCCGGGAAGGAAAAAAACGCAGGCGCAACCAAAATCCGCATTTTTGGGGGTACCAAAAACTGGAACCGCCTAACCGGGGCCGCTCCATATAAGCACCCGGGACCTGGCAGGTAGACGGGAAAGCATGAAAAACCCTGAGCAGGGCAAAACCCATTGGCGGTGATGTACCACAAAGCGGGTGTCTGTCTGCAGCGCCCCGCCCCCCCGTAGGGAAAAAATGAACTAGCGAGCCAATAAAAGATCACCTCCGCCCCCTTTCAGGGGGGAAAATAGACACCGAGAGAAGCCAAAATAAAAAAGGGGAAAGCCTCAAAAAGGGCCCGTCAACAGATTAAAATCCTAAAGGGAAAACCGACTACACCGGAAGGGGCCCAAAGATATCAAAAGTGTAAGTTTGGAAAGGAGCTACTGAAATTGAATAAACCTACACTGCCCGCAACAACTCCAAGAAATTCCTAGATATAATGTTTTTTTTTTTTTTAATTAAAAAAAAAATTTTTTTTTTCTTTGCTTTTTTAAATTTTTATTTTTTCTTTTTTTTTTTTTAAAATTCCCTATTACTCCCCCCATTACTCCCAACTTTCATTTTCATATTTTTATACTTTTTTTTAAATTTGGGAAAAAAGATTTTTTTTTTTTTTCTTGTTTTTCTTTTCTATTTTTTTTTAAAAGTCCTCTAATACTCCCATTTTTCCCTTTAAATTTCTTTTTCTTTTCATATAACCCCCAAAAAAAAAAAAAAAGAGAGAGAAAACCCCTTTTTTTAAACCCAAAAACTTCATTACTTTTCTAATTTTTTTTTGGTGTTTTTTGTTTTTTTTTTTTTTAAATATTGTATTTCAAAGGGGCTAACCTCTACATAGATTTTTAATCTTTTTTTTTTCATATGTATAAAAAATTTTGGACTTTTTAAGACCCAATTTCATTCCCTTTTCTATCGGATTTGGGGTGATTACCTTCCACTTTTACTCTCTGTTTTCTCCCTAAACACCTCTTTTTCCCCCTTTTTTCCCTTCCTTCCCAATTCAATTCTGTGAATTTTGGGGGTTCGGGGCTCAGAGACATTTTGGGGAACAGATAACTGTGTAATCGTCTCTCCCCCTTTGATCCCCTTTTTTCTCTCCTGCGCCCCTCATCTCCTTCCTCCTCTCCTATTCTTCATGACCTTTGAATCCTCTGGTTGCCCCTTCACATGGAATCTTTTCACCATTAACCTAGAAGTTGTATTATCATCTGTTATTGGAAAAGTCTTGAACATTGGGAAGAATAAAACTGAAATCCGAGGCGGGAGACTAAGCCCAAAACCTGAGAAAACCAGAAGACTCCTGATACATGGAAATTAAAATAAGAACCATCCAAAAGCCCCCATCCCTACACAAAACCAACCACCACCCAAGCCAAAAAGCTCATACAAGACATCCCATGCAAATTCTTTAGCAACACAGGAACACAGACCTGAGTGTCCCATACGGGCTGTCCAAAGTCCCCCCTAACACAAGCCCATTCAAAACTATTACGACACTCCACTGCACTCCAGAGAGAGAAATCCATTCCACCGACCAGAAAACTCTGAAACTAGCCTTTCCCTCCTGAAACCTACTAACCATTCGGTCCAACCCACCCATCTTGATACCCTCCACATTAAAAAGTTCCACATACGCAAGCGAAATTACAAAACTCCCACTTCCAAGACCACAATCTAACAAGATGAAAAAGCAAAAAACCCAACTTAAAGGGAACATAAAATGCCCACCATGCTCAAACATAAAAGAGGAGAGTTAATCACCTTAAAAATTAAATAATGAAATATAAATATCCAAATCTGAAATACAAATGAAGTTACAATCAAAATAGCTTAGACAAAAATTGAAATATGCAAGAGAATGCGTTTAACAAGACATAGAGAGCGAACACAATAAAAAGATCAATTAAAAAGGAATAATGCATAAATTGAGATCTAAAACACTCTTGCTAGGACCCAGATGTAGAAGTAGACATGGTATGACCTCGAGAGAAAGAGATAAGAGAGATAGAAGATATATAAGAGTTTTGTAAATAAATGAAGCCATAGTAGAGAAAAAAAAAAAAAAGAATGCAATAGAAAAGAGGACAACCACTCATGGACCACTGGGACATTAGATAAAAATGCCCCAACCATTTCGAAACCTACTACTATGTCTGAGAGACCCAGAAGAAGAAGACAAAAAAGTACAAGAGCCATCAGGATAGATAAACTCAGGAGATAAATAAGCTGATAAACTTCCCTTATAATGGGAAAGGCAATAGCCAACGCAAGTCCAAGAAACCACATCTAGAGTGGCTTACTTATGAACTCATAGGTACCTACTCGAAGAGTTACTGCCAAACAAGATAAACACCAAGTGCGAACATACACCCCAAAGAGACACCTAATAAATCAAATTAACAAAGATCAATCTACAAAGACCAAATTATGTAAAAGCAGCAAGGCGTAGAAACAACAAAATAGACACACAAAGGTGATTGCCAGAAGGATAACACTGATTCTAACCAATTAGAAAACCTTTCAGGCCAGAGAGGAAATGGCAAGACAACATACTTAAAGTAATGAAAGAGAATAACCTACAACCTAGATTACTCTACCCAGCAAGGATCTCATTCAGATATGAAGGAGATAACTCAAAAGCTTTTACAGAACGAAGCAAAAGCTGAGAGAATTCAGCACCACCAAAATCCAGCTCTTCAAACAATTATAGCAAGGATCTCTTTCTCTATACAGAGAAACACTGAAAGGTATGTGTAAAATAGAACAGTGAGACCCCAAACACGAAACTAAAATAAAATGGCAACCTTCGGACCATACACCTATCAACTTAATTAGCCTTAAATGTAAATTGGGTTGGAATGTCCCCAACAAAAGACAAAGGTTGTGCCTAAAATTTCTTGGCTGAACTGCTAATAAAAAACTTGATACTAGTTTAAATGCGGATAACAAAAGCAAGCCCCTAAAATATATGCTGGTCTACAATGAGACCCACCTCAAAACAAGGGGACTTGAACCCTTAGACGCATTAAAGAGTGAAGCGTAGGCTGGAAAAAAATTATTCCATGCAAACCGGAGGACCAAAAAAGCAGAGTTCCGCAATACTCATATCAGAATTAAAATAGACTTTCAAATAAAGGCTGGTGTGAAAAGAGACAAAGATGGACACTACATATGATTCAAAGGAATCAATCCAACGAGAATATATAACAATATATAAGTATTTATGCAACCAAACTATGAGGAGCACACGCTATATGTAAAGTCAAAAACACTAACAAGTATGAAAGAGGAAAATTAATAGTAAACCACAGTAATAGTAGGAGATAACTTTAATACCAACCCCACTCACAACTAATGGATAGATCAAACCGAATCAGCCAATTGAACAAGGAAACACCAAACTTTATAATGGACAACAATTGGACCAGCTAGGGACCTTATTGACCTCCTATAGGACGTTCAAACAATCCCAAAACATTCACTTTACACCTTTTTCTCTAGTGCACATGGAACCTGCTCCGGAATAGTTCAACAATCCTGGGCCATGAAATCTAGTCTTGGTAAATTCAAATTTAACTGAAATCATTTCCAGATCAATCTTTCATGAGCCACAGGCAGTAAGATTATTAATCTCAATTACAGGAAAAAACAAATTATTTGAAAATTCAAAACATATTAGGAGACTAAACAACACTCTTCTGAATATCCCACAAATCATAGAAGAAAATCAAAAAAGAAATCAAAATATGCATAGATGATGAATGAAAAATGAAAACAAACAACACAAAAACCTATGGGACACTGTCAACAGCAGTGCTAAGGGAAAGATGTCCATAGCATTACAGGGCTACCTCTAAGAAACAAGAAAATTTCATAATAAAATAACCTAACTCTCAACACTAAAGCAAACTAAAAAAGAAGGGAAGAAATGAAAGAACCCCAGGGTTAGTTAGGAAAGATAGATATCTTAAAAATTAGGGCATAAATAATTGGCAAAAGATAACGAACAGAGACCATAGCAAAAAGCAACATAAGCGAAAGAGTGGTTGTTGAAAAAATAAACAAATATTGGACAAACCTATTAGCAAGAACTCATAAGAAAACAAAGAGAGAAGAACCAAAAGTAACAAATATTAGATTTGATAAATGGATAAATCACAACAGAACATACACTTGAAAATACATAAGGATCATAAGAGCATACTACCAGCAGCTCATATGCCCATTAATATGAGACAACTTGTAAGAAATGCGACAAGTTCTTAGAAAAGTATCAACTTTCCAAAACTCGTAACCAGAAGAAAAAAGAAATAGGAAGATGCTTATCAAACCCAACACAAGCAAGGAAATTTGAACTGTAAGCAGAAAGATTCTTCCAGCGAAACAAAAGCTGACAGGACCGATGCTTCCACAGCTGAATTCCTATGCGAGCCAAAAATTTAGAGAAGAGCTAACACCTATCTTACTCTAACTCTATCCAGAAAATTGCACGAAGAATATAAACTTCCAAACTCATGCCTATGAGGCCACCTAACACACTAATTCCAAACCAGACAATACCGATGCCAAAAAAAAGAAACTACAGGCCAATATCAACTAATGAACATGAGATTGAAAAAATCCATCACCAACAAATTTCTAGCAAACAGAATCCAACAACATATTAACAAAATCATACACCATGACCAACGTGGGCTTTATCCAGAATTGGAATGCACGGGATTCTTTTAACATCCGCAAATAATCAATGTAATACACCACAATTAACAAATTGAAAGAGAACAAACACTTGATATTATCTTCAACTAGATGCAGAAAAAGCCTTGACACAAATTCACCATCCCTTTATGATTATAATACTCTCCCAGAAAGCCGGAATAGAAGGAACAAACCTCAACATAATAAAGCTTTATATGACAAATCCCACACAAGAGTTGAATAAAGCATCACCCTCAATGGTGAAATAAATTGAAAGCATTTCCCCTGAAATCAGAACCAGACAAGGGTGCCACCTCTCCACTACTATTCAACATAGTTTTGGAAGTTTTGGCCACAGGCAATCAGGGCAGAAGAAGTCAGTAACAGGAATCCAGAATAGGAAAAGAAGACGTGAAACTCTCTCTGTTTGCAGGGACGAACATGATCCTCTACATAGCCACCTAAAGGACTCTACCAGAACAAATACTCGAGCTAATCAATGAATACAGTTCAAGTTGCAGGATAATAATAAATTCACCACACAGGAAATCCTCTTGCAATCCTCTACACTAACAATGAGAGGATACAGATAAAGAGAAATTAAGGCAACATGATCCCATTCCACCATTGCAAACAAAAAGAATAAAATAGCTTAGGAGAATATCTACTAACGAAAACAAAAGACCTATACATAGAAAAACTATTAAAAACTGGATGAAAGAAATCACAGGAGGACACAACAGATGGAGTAATATACCATGTTCATGGATTGGGAAGATATCAAATATTGTACCAAAATGGCTATAAGCTATAGCCCAAAGCAATCTATAGGATTCAATGCAATCCCATCAAACTACACAACGGTAATTTTTCACAGAACTAGAACTCAAATAATCTCACTATTTGTATGGAAATACAAGAAAACCTCAAAATGCCAAAGTAATCCTTGAGAAAGAAAAGAATGGAACTGGAGGAATCAATCTGCCTGACTTCAGACTATACCTACAAAAGCCACAGTCATCAAGACAATTAGGTACTGGCAAAAGACAGAAATATAGATCAATGGAAAAGAATAGAAAGCCCAGAGATAAATGGTCCCCGAACCTATGGTCACATATCTTTCACAAAGGAAGGCAAGGATATTACAAATGGAAAAAAGACCAACCTCTTTAACAAATGGTGCTGGGAAAACTGGTCATATCAACCACTGTTAAAAGAATGAAACTAGAACACTTTCTCACACCATAGCACAAAAATAAACTCAAAATGGATTAAAGATCTAAATGTAACTGACCAGAAACTATCAAACTCCTAGAGGAGAAACATAGGCAAAACACTCTCTCTCCGACATAAATCACAAGCAGGATCTCCTCACAGACCCGCCAATCCAGAATTTTAGAAATAAAAGCAAAAATAAACAAATGGGACTAATGAAACTTAAAATGCTTTTGCACAACAAAGGAAACACTAATAAGCAAGGGTGAAAAGACAGCCCTCAGATTGGGAAGAAAATAATAGCAAAATGAGCAACAGACAAAGGATTAATTCAAAATATACAAGCAACTCCTCCAGCTACAACGTCGCAGAAAAATAAATTGACCCAAACAAAAAAAAAAATGGGCCGAACGACACTCAACAGACATTTTCTCCAAGGAAGAACATACGGGATGGCAAAACAAACACATTGAAAAGATGCTTCAAACCTCACTCTATTATCAGAGAAATGCAAATCAAAACCCACAATGAGGTACCATTACAACGCCAGACAGGATGGCTTGCTATCCAAAAGTCATACAAGCAATAAATGCTATGGAGAGTGGTGTGGAATGAAAAGGGGAACCGCACTTACACAACTTTTGGTTGGAAATGCAAACTAGTACCAAGCCGCTAATTTGGGTGAACAGTGTGTAGATTTCTAAAAAAGCCTGGAAATAGATACTGCCAAAATGAGCCCAGCAATATCATAAACCCACTTCTTTAGGCCATATACAACCAAGGAAACCTATCTGAAAGAGACACATGCAACCCCAATGTTCATCGCAGCACTGTTTATAATTGCCAGGACATGGAAAGCACCCTAGATGCCCATCAGCGGACGAATGCTGTAGGAAGCTGTGGAACATATACACCATGGAATATAACTCAGCACATCAAAACAAGAATTCCATTTGAATCAGTTTCTTATAGAATGGTGTGAAACTGGGAGGTCCCATTAAACAGAGCTTAAAGTAAAGCCCAGACAAGATGACAAGAACCATTCACAGTATCACTAAACACATAATATATGGGAATTATAGAAAGAAGGTAATGACTAACCCCTATATTGTCAAACAAAACGAGAAAAGAGACACAGATGGTATAAGAACTAAGCCTTGTGGAGCTCAGGGTGTGGAGACATGCGGAGGGTGGGATGTTTTCATGAGAGAACATGGCATCGAAACACTGGAGTATCTAGGGTTGAATACAGATCACGCCCGACCCCAGGTTGGTATGAGGCATGAGACCAGTGCTCGTTGGGACCTGGGTGCAGAACGGGGAAGACCCCCAGAGGGATGGGGTGGAGAGGGGATGGTGGAAGGGGGGGACCGGGATGGGGGAATACATGTAAAATCCATGGCTAATTCATTTCAATGTATGACAAAAACCACTGCAATGTTGTAAAGTAATTAGCCTCCAACTAATAAAAATAAATGGAAAAAAAAAAAATAAAATAAAAATAAGTTGTAAAGTAAAACATCTAAAAACAAAAGTAAAAAAAAGTAGCAACATCTATATCAATGTTAATAAAAAATGTAAATTTTTATGAGCATGCTCAGTGTGGGCCTTGAGTTGAGAAGTCTCAATTCTTAATAAAGATGCAACACACACACACTATACGCTTACATTTAAAACTTTCTAGAACCTACCTGATACTTAATATCAAAATAAGCATAGAGAAACTTCATCCTCACAGCTAATTCCAGAAGCAGTGAGATAATCAGCTTCACTTTTTTTCACTCAGCTGATATGAACAGTAAACTTAAACATATTAGTGGTGTTGGCTACAATGAAAGGGAGTAATATGTTCTTGAATATATTAGGAAATAGTATTCTAAAAAATATTTTTTCATATGCAAAATACTATTTTCAAGCAACACCTCTACTGTACTGATTAAAGCTTTCTCTAGGAAAAATTCTCATATTACCTTCCATCATAAAACCCTCTCTGCCTTTCTTGTTGTTTCATCACTAAAATCATGTCTGACTCCTTGTGACCCCATGAAATGCAGCATTTCCAGGTGTCCAGTCCCTCAGCATCTCTAGAAAGCTTGCTCAAAACTCCTGTCCATGGGTCTAGGTCAGTGTTGCCATCTAAACCGTCTCATCCTCTGCTTCCCACTTCTCCCCTGCCTTCAGTATTTCCCAAGCATCAGGGTCTTTTCAATGAGTTGGAAGCTTCCACGTCAGGTGGCCAAATTATTGGAGTTTCAGCTTCAGTCCTTCCAATGAATATTCAGGGTTGATTTCCCTTTAGGATTGACTGGTTTGATATCCCTGCTGTCCAAGGGATTTTCTGCCTTCAGGCAGATTCAAAATGAGATCTCATAAGGATGGTGTGAAGTATACAACGTAATTAAAACAAGTTTTTCTTGCTGGAAAATCTAGCCCATGTCCTTCCAGTAACAAAATGAGAATGGGGGTTATATATAGAAGCTAAGGAGGAGGTGGTTGATATAGGCAATGATCAAAGTGGATTGAGGTCAGGATCAGCCCGGAACTCCCAGGTCACTCTGCAAAAGGAACCCTGTCCTTTCTCCAGAAATGTTTTTTCTGGGGCATCCATGATGTGGGGAACTGTATGTGGAACTTCACCATTTACCCATTTTGCACACACACTTCTCTTTAATGATTATTACTAATTTATTCATGATTATTTATGAAATTAAAAGACACTTGCTCCTTGGAAGAAAAAATTATGACCAACCTAGAGAGCATATTAAAAATGCAAGAGACATTACTTTGCCAGCAAAGGTCTGTCTAGTCATAGCTATAGTTTTTCCAGTAGTTATGTATGAATGTGAGAGTTCGGACTATAAAGAAAGCTGAGTGCTAAAGAATTGATGCTTTGAAGTTTGGTATTGGAGAAAAACTCTTGAGAGTCCCTTGGACTGCAAGAAGATACAACCAGTGCATCCTAAAGGAAATCAGTCCTGAATATTCATTGGAAGGACTGATGCTTGAAGCTGAAAACTCAATACTTTGGCCACCTGATGTGAAGAGTTGACTCATTGGAAAAGACCCTGATGCTGGGAGGGATTGGGGGCAGGAGGAGAAGGGGATGACAGAGGATGAGATGGCTGGGTGGCATCACTGACTCGATGGACATGAGTTTGAATAAACTCCAGGAGTTGGTGATGGACAGGGAGGCCTGGAGTGCTGCGATTCTTGCAGTCGAAAAGACTGGGACACAACTGAGTGACTGAACTGAACTGAACTGGTGGAAGGGCCATACTCAGCAAATCTTTAATCCAATTTTCTGTTTATGGGTGGGGTTGCATTCCCTCTCTGTATTTTGGCCTGAGGCAAAAATTATGGCAGGGTTAATTGAAAGAAATGCTGACCTTCTTAAAAAGGACTTTTGTCATGACTGTTGTTGTACTTTTTTTCTTTTGTTGTTCAGTGCCCCTGACCCCATGGCAGGCCACTGTCAACCCACATCTCTGCTGGTGAGTCCGGGACACTCACAGGAGAGTCTGGCTCAGTCTCTTGTGGGGTCACTGCTCCTTTCTTCCTGGAGCACACATAAGTTTTGTTTCTGCCTTCCAAGAGTCTTTTTCCCTCAGTTCCATGGAAGTTCTGTAATCAAATCCACTGGGATTCAAAGTCAAATTCCCTGGGGGTTCTCAGTCCCTTTTCCCCGATCCCAGGTTGGGGAAATCTGTTGCTGGCCCTAGAACTTTCACAACAGTTGCAAGAACTTCTTTAGTATAATTGTTCTCCAGAGTGTGGGTTGTTTCTTGGTGCTCTATGGTGGGGCTCACTCCACGCCTCCCCAAGTCTGCTGCAGCCAGAGCTCCTGTCACCACAGCAGGCCATGCTGACCCCCTGCCTTTGCAGGAAGACATTCAAACACTCAAAGGCAGGCTGGCTCAAACTTTTGTGTGGGACCCTGGATCATGGTGCATAAAAGGTTTTGTTTGAGCCCTCTGAGCATCACTGGTGGGTATGGGTTTGATTCTAAATGTGATTTCACACCCCCCCCCCCACATCTTGTTGGGGTTTTATCCTTTGCCTTTGAATGTGGGTTATTTTTTTTTTTTTTTTTTTGGTGGGATCCAACAATCTCCTGTTGATGGTTGTTCAGCAGTCAGTTGTGATTTTGGAGTTCTTATAGGAGAAGATGAGTGTAAGTCCTTCTACTTCACCATCTTGTGGAATCACTTATTCCCAGTATGAAAAGGCAAAAAGTTATGATACCAAAAAATGAACTTCCCAGGTTGGTAGGTGCCCTATATGCCACTGGAGAAGAATGGGAAAAATAACTCCTGAAAGACTGAAGATGCTCACCCAAAGTAAAAACAATGCCCGTTGTGGATGTGACTGATGATAGAAGTACAGTCCAATGCTCTAAAGAACAATATTGCATAGGAACCTGGAATGTTAGGTTCATGATAAGGTAAATTGGAAATGGTCAAACAGGAGATGGCAAGAATAAGCATCAACATTTTAGAAATCAGTGAAAAACTAAATGGACCAGAATGGGTGAATTTAATTCAGACTAACCATTATAACTACTATGGTGGGCAAGAAAACCTATTAGAAGAAATGGAGAAGTAGCTGTCATAGTCAACAAAAGAGTCCAATATGTAGTACTTGGGTTCAATCTCAAAAACAACATAATGATCTCTGTTCATTTCCAAGGCAAACCATTCAACATCACAGTGACCCAAGTCTATGCCTCAACTACTAATGCCAAACAAGCTGAGGTTGAACAGTTTTATGAACACCCACAAAGACCTTCTAGAACTAACACAAAAAAAGATGGTCATTTCATCATTGGGGCCTAAAATGCAAAAGTAAGAAGTCAAGAGAAACTATGTGGAGTAATGGGCAAGTTTGACATCAGAATACAAAATAAAGCAGAGCAAAGGCTAACAGAAGTTTGCCAACTGAACACACTGTTGTTATAGCAAACACCAGTTTTTCCCCAGAACAACACAAGAGATGACTCTACATATGGACATCACCAGACGGTACAATTATCAAAGTCAGATTAATTGTGTTCTATGCAGCCAAAGAAGGAGAGCTCTATACAGCCAGGGAAAAAAAAAAGACCAGGAACTGACTGTGGTTCAGATCATGATTGCAAAATTCAGACTTAAATGAAGAAGGGAAATCTACTAGATCATTCAGCTATGGACCTAAATCAAATCCCTCATAATTATACAGTGGAAGTGACAAATAGATTCAAGGGATTATATCTGACAGAGTGAAGAAGAACTAATGGGACAGAGATTCATTAAAACACTGCAGAGAAGGCGGTGGACCAAAAACCATCGCCAAGAAAAAAGAAATGCAAATGGCAAAATGGGTTGCCTTGGCAGCCCTTACAAATAATGATTAAGAAAAGAAGCCAAAAAAGTCAGAAGGAGAAAATGAAAGATAAAACCCTTTAGAATGCAGAGTTCAAGTTTTGAAGGAATATCGAAAAAAAGAGAAAACATGAGAGATAAGACAATCTTCCTAAGTGATCAATGTAAAAAGAAATAAGGATAACAATAGAATGGGAAAGACTAGAGATATCTTCAAGAAAATTTGAGATACCAAGGGAACAGTTCATGCAAAGAGGGCACAACAAAGGAACTGCATGAACAGGTTCCAGATTTAATAAGAGAACAGAAAATATTAAGAAGAGGTGGCAAGAATATACAGAAGAACTATACAGAAAAGATCTTAATGACCCACTCACTAGTGCCAGATATCCTGAATGTGAAGTCAAGTGGGCCTTAGGAAGAATCAACACAAAGCTAGTGGAGGTGATTGGAATTCCAGATGAGCTATTTCAAATCCCAAAAGATGATGCTGTTAAAATGCTGTACACAACATAACAGCAAATTGGGAAAACCCAGCAGTGGCCACAGGACTGGAAAAGTCGTTTTAATCCAGTCCCAAATAAAGGCAATGTTCAAAGAATCTTCAAACTACTGCAAAATTGTACTCATTCACAGGCTAGCAACGTAATGCTCAAAATTCTCCAAGTGAGGCTTCAATAGTACGTGAACTGAGAGCATCCAGATGTTCAAGCTGGATTTAGAAAAGGCAGAGCAACCAGAGAGCAAATTAGCCAACATCACTGGATCATAGAAAAAGCAAGCAAGTTCCAGAAAAACATCTACTTCTGCTTTATCTAACTATTCTAAAGCCTTTGACTATGTGAATCACAACAAACTGTGGAAAATTCTTAAAGAGATGGGAATGCCAGATCGCTTTTACTTGCTTCCTGAGAAATCTGTATGCAGGGGTGAAGAGAAGAAGCAAAAACATTAAAAACTAGACACAGAATAGCAAAACTGGTTCCATACTGGGGGAAAAGGAGTATGTCAAGGCTGTATATTTTCACTTTGCTTATTTAACTCATATGCAGAGTACATCACACAAAATACTGGGTTGGATGAACACACACACTGGAATCAAGACTGCCAGGGGAAAATCAATAACCTCAGATGTGCAGATGATACCACCCTTATGGCAGAAAATGAAGAAGAACTGAAGAACCTCTTAATGAAAGTGAAAGAGGAGAGTGTTAAAAACGTTGGCTTTAAACTCAACATTCATAAACAATAAGATCATGGCATCTGGTCCCATCACTTCATGGCAAATAGATGGGGGAAAACAGAAATGGAAGCAGTGACAGACTTTATTTTCTTGGGCTCCAAAATCACTGCAGATGGTGACTGCAGCCATGAAATTAATTAAAAGACTGCTTGCTCCTTTGGAAAGGAAAGCTATGAAAAATCTAGACAGCATATTCAAAAAAGCAAAGCAACGTTACTTTGCTGAAGGTCTGTGGTCTAGTCAAAGCTATGGTTTTTCCATAGTCATGTATGGATGTGAGAGTTGGTCCATAAGAAGGCTGAGGTGCCAAAGAATTGATGCTTTTGAAACTGTGGTATTGAGGAGGACTCTTGAGAGTCCCTTGGACAGCAAGGAGATCAAAGCAATCGATCCTAAAGGAAATCAGTCCTGAATATTCACTGGAAGGACTGATGCTGAAGCTGATGAAGCTCCAATACTTTGGCCACCTGATGTGAAGAAGTGACTCATGTGGAAAAGACCTGACAGTGCTGGGAAAGATTAAGGCTGGAGGAGAAGGGGGTGACAGAGAAATGTCGATGGTTGGATGGCAATCACCAACTTCAATGGACATGAGTTTGAGATTGCTCAAGGAATAGTTGAAAGGACAGGGAAAAGCCTGGTAGATTTTTGCAGTTCCATGGGGTGGCAAAGAGTCGGACAAGGGAACAACTGAATGAACTGAAATGCAATGTAGTATCATTGGTTGAGATTCTGCCACAAATAAAATGACATCAAAGAAATATTAAGGAATCTGAAGAAAGTACAGTTTTATTTGATAACCTTACAGCTTATTGGCTCATGGTCTTTATGATAATTATCATATAATACTGGACCTGGGTTTTATAGGAACTCTATAATAGTTTTTAACCAATTGTTATGTTAAAACTATTCTAAAATAACATGTTTATTGAAGGGTTTTAAACACGCATTTTCTTCTATACATTGTTTTATATTTTTACATATTTGGTATATGAAAACAAAATACAGAGATAAGCTCCTGGGTGTTCATTGTAGGACTGATGCTGAAGCTGAAACTCCAATACTTTGGCCACCTCATGCGAAGAGTTGACTCATTGGAAAAGATCCTGATGCTGGGAGGGATTGGGGACAGGAGGAGAAGGGGACGACAGAGGATGAGATGGTTGGATGGCATCACCGACTTGATGGGCATGAGTTTGAGTAAACTCTGGGAGTTTGTGATAGACAGGGAGGCCTGGCATGCTGCGATTCATGGAGTCGCAGAGTCGGACATGACTGACGACTGAATTGAACTGAAGGAACTGAAAGTCTGTTTCAAAAATATAGGTGATATTCACAGTGTGGCTTCCTGGTGGCTCAGTGATAAAGAGTCTGCCCGCATTGTAGGAGACCTGGGTTCGATCCTGGGTCTGGAAGATCACCTGGAGTAGGAAATGACCCCCAACTAAATATTCTTGCCTAGGAAATCCCATGGCAGAAGAACTTGGCAGTCTACAGTCCATGGGGCCACATAGCTTTTGACACGACTAAGCGACTAGCATTTTTACTTTCAATCACAATGTATTTCCTAGGCATTAAAACACATTAAGTGGAGAAGGGAATGGCACCCCACTCCAGTACTCTTCCATGGAAAATCCCATGGACGGAGGAGCCTGGTAGGCTGCAGTCCATGGAGTCGCTACGAGTTGGACAGGACTGAGCGACTTCACTTTCACTTTTCACTTTCATGCATTGGAGAAGGGAATGGCAACCCACTCCAGTATTTTTCCTGGAGAATTCCCAGGGATGGGGGAGCCTGGTGGGCTCGTCGTCTATGGGTTTGCACGAGTCAAACATGACTGAAGCGACTTAGCAACAGCAGCACACACATTAAGGGACAAGAAGAAAGCATGCAATATTTTCAAGAACACCCAGGTTCATTTCTGTGAACATTAAAGTAAATAAGAACTATTAATATAAAATTTAACCAAAAAATTATGAGTCTAAGCTCTATCACTTGTCAAATGGGATGTTTCTCACATGCATATTTAAGTTTGTATTTTTCTATTATTTAGGGAGAAATATTGTCAAAGTGAATATACTCAAAGTTCTTCAGTAAGAAAAATGCCTATCAGAATTTTAACTTATATTTCTTATTAAATAAGTAACTGAATATTATTTATTAAGTATATGCTTATCATGTTGGGTAGAATCACTTTAAATAACTTAGGAGTATTTTTAATTTAATCATGTCACAATTATTTTGGGCACTTATTTGTGATGTTTCAAGGGTATTTTTTTGTTTTTATTACTTTGATTTAATTTTACATCAGTAAATTTAAATACAAATATGGTTTTTCAGCTTTATCTAGCAATTTCATCTTTTTTAAAATTTCCCTCAATTGAGAAAAGCCCAAAAGTATCAAGCTCTTTTATAATGTGAAAAAAATTCTTTTTTAAATTTTTTTCTTAGGGTAGAAATGAGTAAAAAGGGTTCAAAATTTTAAGTTTACTTTTGATTTTTATTCCATAAATTTAAACCAGCCAAAAAATTTGGGGGGTTTTATTTTCAGTTTTTGTATCTTCTAAGTTTTTTCCCAAAATTTAATTGATTTAATTTTTCAAAAATTCTGGTGAAGGAATGATTTAAATTCTGGTTTAAACCCTTTAAAATTTAAAAACATTTTGGATAAAAATAGGGCATATGCACAAAAACCTTTATCTCACCCATATATGAAAATCAATCCCAGGGGGAAATTTAAAGATCAAAATGTAGAAGTTTAATCAAACCCTTCCTTTAAAGGACAATGAAAAGGAAACTTCTCATGACCTTGGGTTAGAAAAAAGGCCCTTCTTTAAAGGGAAATTTTTTTAAATAGTAAAAAAATTAAATTGATTACTTTTTTTAAAAAGAAAGGAAGCAAAATTTCCCAAAAAAAAAAATTTTTTTTTAAACCCAAAGACTAAAAATGCAATAAGAAAAGGGAAAACAAGAGATTTGTAGAAAGGGCCTTATTGACAAAAGCTTCTTTGGACCAAAATTAAAAAACTTTTCTAAAAAAAAAAGAAAGACAGATCCCTTGTAGGAAACAAAGAAATATGACTGCAATAGTTGTTTTCTTTAGCAAGCTATTAAAATTTTAAAATAAAAAACATAAAAAATGCAAAATTTTCTTTTTGGTCGTCTTTTGCTTTCCTAAGTCTTTTTTCTTTTTTGTGCCCAACTTTTTAAATTTTCTATGGGGGTAGGGGGGCCAAGGCTCCTTTTTCCAATGGGTTTTCCCCGGCAATTTTTACTGGAGGGGGTTTTGCCATGACCCTTCCCAAAAAGATTTTCCCCAACCCAGGGATTGAACCCGGACTTTTTGTCCCCTAAATTTGGGCAGGGGGGTTTTGGTTTATTTGGGGGTTTCCCATCGGGGAAGTCGGTCATCGGGGAAACCCAAACTAATACCTGGTAAAATGCTCAGATAAAGTTCATTTAAAAAGGTTTTATATTAAAGAGAATAGTTTTAAGTACCCTGAGAGTTGGAATGATCGGGAATCTTTGGGGGGCTTGGGGGACTGGAGGGTTCATTAAAAAAAAAAAATTTAGAAGGGGAACCAGAAAATTAAATCCAATTTAAATATAACTTTTTGTGATCCAAAACAATTCACTCTTGGATGTATGCAAAAACAAAAGGGGTGAACACATGAAAAAAAAACGGGACTATTTTATTTTTGCTTTTCTTTATTTATATATTAATTTTAATTATTTACATATTTTTTTTTATTATTTTTTTATTGATGTAGGGTTTAATATCCAAAGTAGGAAAAAATCAAATGGCCACCCCAATACAAAACTAAAAAATGAAGGGGATTATTAAAAAAAATACTCCCAGTCATGAAAAAAAACAAATTTAGACTTAAAAAATTTAAAATTGGGGAAAAAAACGGGCCAAGAAAAAGCATATTTTATCTTTTGATTTATTAAATTTAAAAAAACGATGTATTTTGGGGGGTTTTTTAAAGGCCTGAGTTCCCATTTCTTTTATTTTTATTTATTTATTTTTTTATTAAAAGCTCGTAATTTGGAAGGGGGCGGGGGAGAATTGTTCCCAAAGTTTTTGGAAATTTTATTTTTCTTGACCGGGGCAGTATTACATGGTTTTTGGTCATGTCTAAAAAGTTTACTTAACGGGAAAAAAAGCTGTTTTCATGCATTTTTTTGTATGAAAATTAAATTTCAATTATATTTTTTTAAAAATTTAAAAATTTTGCTGCTGAGGGTAGAGGGTTTTTTTTAAGAATATATTCTGTTTAAAAAGGAGTAATTTTATGAATTTAAAAATTTTTTGTTTTTGAAAAATTTTTTTCTAGTTTTTAAAATTTGGTTTTGTTTTTCGGGAAAACATAAACTGATTACAGTTTTTCCCTTTTGGGTTATTTTCTTTTAAAAAGTTACTGGTTCAAAAAAAGTGAACAAGAAGTGAAAAAACATATATTATTTGTGAAACACCACTGGGTAGCTAGCCCTATTCATGGGGGGAAAAAAATAAAGAAGAGTCCAATAGATAAAAAAAATTGGTTTTCCCCAGGAAAAATGACTGATGTACCCTTTTAAAATTACCCAAATTTTTGGGGTTTGGTTTTTCCCATAAAATTGTAAGTTATTTTTCCCTTTTAAAACTATAATTTTTTAAAAAAAAACCGAAAACTATTTGGTGGATAACTGATCGGGAATACAAATTTTTTTTAAAAAATTTAAAAAAATTAGTTTCGTGTATCATCCCTGTTTAAATTATAGCACATTCCATCCAGAAAAACTGTCTTGAAAAAGCATCTTCAAAGGATCTGAAATAAATTTTAAATATCATGAAAAAAAAAGCAACAAAATAGGAACGGGAAGAAAAGAAAATTTTCCTACAAAAGGAAATTTAAAAGGTTTTTTCGTTGAAAGAAAAAAAGTTCAAAGTTAAATTTTAAAACTCCAACATTTCATTATACATAATTTGGTTTACAAAAATAAAATAAAAAAATTCCCCCTGGTCCCCGAGTAAGGCTATAGGCCTTGAAATGAAAACAAGCAGAAAGGAAAAACCTTAAGAAGATGGGGGGGAGGTCACAGTCTGTCACTTACCAAAAGTGTTCCCCTGGTTTTTTTTAGCATCTAAAAAAAAAAAAAATTTTTGGGGAATAACATTAAACTTAAAGGTTTTTGAAAAGATGTTTTAAAAATTTTTTGTTTTTCTTCCCTAAGGAAACTTGTCCCCAAATAAAAAATTTATGTGACTTGTTTTAAGTTTCTCTAATTTTTTTGAAATGTTTTTTCTTTTTTTTAAAAGGGTTTTAAAAATTATAGCTATGTGTTTGATTCTTGAATTTAACGAAAAGGCTCTTTTTTTTGTTTTGGTTTTCCCCAAATGATAAGTATTATTCTGTGCAAATAAAACTTTTCCAGGGCCAAAAGACCATATTTTATTTATTTTTTTCCTCAATTTCTTTTTATTTTTTTTTGTTTTTAAGTTTTACATTGCCTGAATATATCCCCTGCATAAATGTTAATTTTTTGATCAAACTATAGTTAAAAATTAAATAAAAAAGGGTTTTTAAATTTTTCATCAAAGAGACTTTTTTTGGGAAAATTGCATTTTTAAATTTCAGTATAAAAATGAGAAAAAAAAAACTGTAAATGTGCTAGGGGAAAATGCAAGGAAGGTCCCATAATAATTTTTAAAAGTTTTAAACAATTTCATTGAGGGGACGGGAAATTTAAAATGAATATTTTGTTTTGGTAAAATTAACCCAAAAATAAAAATTTAAATAAAAAACCCTTCTTTGGGAAAAAAATGTTTTTAGCTATAGATGCTTACTCCTTGGAAAAAAAGCTAGGGACAAAGCAAAGAGGGTTTGTACAAAAAAGCGAGACATCACTTTCCCGGGAAAAAGGCCCCTATAGCCCAAAGCTAGGGTTTGTTTCCCAAATTTAGTCATGTTTAAATTGTGAAATTTTTGGCCCATCAAAAAAGTGGTTGCCAAAAAATTTTTATGCTTTTGGGAACTGTGATTTTAGAAAAGGACTCTCTTCAGAGCCCTTTTGGGAATATAAAGGAGTTTAAAACCCAAATTTAAAAGAAACCCCCTAAAGGGGAAATTAGTTTGAATATTTTTTCAAAAGGGAAAGGATGTTGTGAAGCTCAATATTTTGCCCACCTGAAGCGATCTTTGGGAAAAGGGGCCCCTGATGCTGGGAAGGGTTTTAAAGGGTTTAGGAGGAAAAAGGCAGATGAAAAAGAGGTTTAAAGTTTGGTTAGAGGGTATCACCGCAATGGAAAAGGGTTTTTGAGCAAATTCCAGGGGGGACGGGAAAAAGGAAAAGGGAAAGTCTGGGTGTTGCACTTCATGGGGTCAAGTCAAAACATGATTTAAAGTGATGGGCAACAACATTCCTTCATTAAAAACATATTTACTGCCAGTATTTGTCCCATTTAACTAAAATTCTATAAAGTAGAAAAAAAAAAAGGAACTAGAGATAAGTATTTCTTTTTTAAAATTTTTCGGGGAAAAGGATGGGTTCGATAAAGGACAAAAATGGAAATGAACCAAAACAGAAGCAGAAGATATTAAAAAAAGGGTGGCAAAAATTTCCACAAAAGGAATTGTAAAAAAAAAGATTTCAGGGACCCAAAAAATCACGTGGTGTGATAAATTCCCCTTTGAGCCGGGCCCACCCTGGAAGGGAAAGTCAAGGGGGGCCTTGGGAAAGGGCATCACTACAAACAAAAGCTAGTGGAGGTGAGGGAATTAGTTAAAGCTTTTGAATCCTGAAGTTGATGCTGTAAAAGTCCCTGCACTAAATTTATCCCCAGCAAATTTAAAAAACCTCAGCGTGGCCACAGGACTGGAAAATTTGTTTTCTTTCTAACCCCTATGAAAGGCAACCCAAAAGATTGTAAAAATTACCGCAAAATTTGCTTTTCATCTAAAAAGGCTGTAAAGTAATGCTAAAAATTCCCCAAACCCAGTTTACCCAATACATGAACTTTGAATTTCCCCAGATTTTCCCAAGCGGGTTTTTAGAAAAGGAAAGGGGGAACCCCGGAGTTTAAACTGCCAAGATCCGCGGGGAAATAAAAAAAAAAAAAGACAGTTTAAAAAAAAAAAATCTGTTTTTTCTTTTTTGATCCCAAAAACCTTCGACTGTGTGCATCACAATAAAACCCCCCGGGGAAAATTTTGAAAGAAATGGGAATTTCCAGAACCTGGGCTGCTTCTTGAGAAAACCCGTATGAGGGAGGAAAACAAACCGGTTTTTGAAATGGACATGGAACAACAGAAATGGTTCCAAATAAAGGGAAAAAGGGTAGGCAAGGCCCGGGATATTGTCACCCGCTTATTTAAATTATATGGAGAGTACCATGAGAAAAGGGGCTGGAAGAAGCACAAGCTTTGGGAAACAAGATTGGGGAGAAAAATCAATAAAAATCAGATATGAGATTTATAACCCCCCTTTATGGGGAGAAAGTGGAAAAGGGGAAATAAAAAACCTCTTGATGGGAAAATGAAAAAAGGAGAGTGGAAAAAAGTTGGCCTTAAAAAATTAAGTTCAGAAAAGTAAAATTTGGCAAAATGGGGCCCTAACCTCATGGGAAAAAAGATGGGGGGGACAGTTTGGGAAAAAAAATCAGGACTTTATTTTTGGGGGGTCTAAAAAACCCCCGCAGATTGTGGGCTGCAGCCAAAAAATTAAAAGCCCCTCACTCCCTTTAAAAAAAAGTTATGACAAACCTAGATGCTATTAAAAAAACAGAGACATTACTTTGCCAACAAAAGGGCCCTTGGTCAGGGGGTTTGGGTTTTTTCCCGGGGGTTTTGTTTTTATTGAGAGTTTTGGGCTGTGAAGAAAGCCCGGCACCCCAAAAATTGATGCTTTTGAAAAGTGGGGGTTGGGGGGAAGATTCTTTTGGGGTCCTTGGAAATCAAAGGGGATCAAAACCAGTCCATCCCAAAAGGGGATCAGTCCTGGGTTTTTCATTGGAAGAACTGAAGCTTAATCTGAAACTCCAATTTCCTTTTGGGCCCAAATAAAAGCGAAGAGTTGACCCCATTGGGAAAAAACCCCGATGCGGGGGGGGATTTGGGGGGGAGGGAGGAGAAAAGGGGAAAGGAGGATGAGAGGATGGTGGCATCAAAAATCGATAGGCATGGGTTTGAGAAAAATTTGGGGCTGGTGTTTGGGAAAAGGGGGAAGTTTGGGATGGGTTTCGATTCAGGGGTCACAAAGAGGGCGGACCACAGAGGGACTGAATGAAAAAAGGTTTGTGGGAAAGGGGAAAGAGGAAAAAAATCAGTAAGAAATGAAAAAGAGGGCTTTTGTTCAGGGTAGTGTAAATTTTCATCAAGAAAAAGAAGTTGATGTGAAATGGGGGAAGTTTTGGGGAAATCCAGCAGGGGCTCTGTGGGGGTCTGGGCACCAAATCCTTTCTGGTCCAAATTTTGACTACCGGAAATAGGGTTCATTTAGCCCCCATGGGCCTTCCCGAGTTCCCCCAAAACAGAGGTTCAAGCAGGAAAGTCATCAGGGAAAGGGGGGGTGGAGACAAAGGAAAAAACCCGATGGTCAAGAGAACAATTTGTTTAAGGCCCGGGCAGCAGCCTGGTTCCCATCCGGGGTACAACAACAGGAATCTTTGAGGCGTTTGCAGAACTGAAAAATCCACCAGGGAGGAGAAATTTTTTAAATTTATGCCCCCAAAACAGTAGACCGAGACTGGTTTGAACCCAAAAAGGTTTTATGATGCCCGGGGCTCCCACTTTTCTCCCACCAATTTAAAACAAAAAATGTCCCCAAATGGGTCACGCCCTGTTTTAAACCCATTATTAAAACTCCCACTTTCCCCTTTTCCAAAGGGCGGGGGGGGGACACAGTTTGAGGGCATTAGCCCACTGTGGCCCTCTTTTCTTTGGGAAAACAGTAAAGCTATTTTTTTTAAATTCAATCAAAAATCTGTTCTGAGATTTTAAATTTGGTTTCTTTGGGGTATAGAAGCTGCATTTTTTAGGTTCAAAATTTGGCTGAAAAAGTGAAAATAGAGTAGCCCCTTTTTCCAGGTAAAAAATTTGAAATTTAGCTTTGGAGATCTAAAAAATGGATGTAGATTTGGGGGGTAAAGAAAAGTTGGGTTTTTTTTAATTTGTGTTTTTTCCCCCTTAATTTTTTTATTTAAAAATATTTAAAAAATTTAAAAAATAAATTCGCTTTTTAAGAAAAGGATGGCAAAGTGTGTGTATGGGGGCAAGACAAACCCTGGAAAACATGTGCCTCCCAAAAAAAGACCCCCTTTGTATTTTTATTTTTTTATTTTTTTGGCAAATTTTAAAAAATTTAATTTTTGAAAAAAAAACAAAATTTGGCCCTTTTAAAACTAAATTTATTTCTTTTTCTTTTTTACCCCTTTCTCAAAATTTTTCAAATCCAATTCCCTAAAACTAATTTACTTAAATTTAAAATAAAAAGAAGTTAAATTAAAAACAAAAAATTAAATATTTGAAAAAATGGTTCATGTAGGGGTGATTGATTAAATCAAAAGGAAAAGTAAAATTTTTTAAATAATGAAATTTTTGGGGGGGGAAAAAAAATTTAAAGGAAATTTTAATAACCAAATTTTTTTTAAATTTTAAATAAAAACCACAAATTGTTTTTCTATACCCACTTTTGAAAAGCCCCAAAAATTTTAAGCCCCCCGGTTTTTAAAATCCCCCCATATTATTCCCCCCCTTTTTCCCAAAAAAATTGGGGTTTTTCTTTGGGGGAAAAGATTAAAAGGAAAAATTATTAAAAATTAAATGTAATTATTAAACTTTCTTCCCAAAATTTTCCCCAAAATTTTTTACCATGCTGTTTTTGGCACTAAAGTAACTTTTCCCAAAAAGTTTCCAATTTTTAAAAAAAGTTTTTTAATGTTTTACATCTCACGGGAAAGGCAAAGCCCTTTCTAGGGAAAGGCCCCGGGAAAAAAGGGCCCCAAAAAACCCCCAGAATTTTTTGTTCAATTTTAATTTTTTGGGGAAATTTAAACTTTAGGGAAAAGATGGCAGGAAAGGGGAAATGGGTAAAGCTTTCTTGGTTATTTTGTCCAATAATTTTTTGGCCCCAAAAAAAAAGAAATTTGGGGGGTTATTCCTGGTTACAAGGAAATTCCCAAAAAATCCCCCTTTTAATTTATTTTGGGGAATTAATTGAAAATTATTTTGACTGTTGCTTTGGGGCTTTTTAAAGGGGTAAATTTTTAATTTTTCTCTAAAAACCCAATTTTTCATTAAAAAATAAGCCCCGAAAGGAGCCCCAATCAACTCTTACCCCATTAAAAAAAGGAAGGGGAAAGGGGAGTGGGAAGAAAACCCCCAAATTTATTTTCCCAAAACTTGGAAAAAAGGGAATTTTTTTTAAAAATTTTAAAGTAAAATTTATGGTTTCCATTCTTTGGCACCCAAAATTTATAATTTTTCCCGGAAAAATTGGATTAAGTTTCCCTTTGGGGTTGACCCAAAAGAAAAAATTCATACCCTTTAAGCAGTCTTGCATTTTAAAAAAATTTACAAAAAGGAAATTTAAAAACAAACCCGAAAACCATTTTTTGTGTCCCCTTTTTAAAGAGGGGGAAAAATTTCCAGGGTTTGTTTTTTTTGAAATTAATTTATTTAAAAATGTATTTTAAAAAAGGAATATATTTCCCTTAATTATTTTTTTCCTTTTCCTTTCCCGGGTAGTTTCCCTGGGTTTTTACAAAAAGGCTTGGTTTTTCCTTTGTTTCAAAAGGGAGTGGTTTTTTTAAGTTTATTCTTTGCTTAAAAAGGTTTTTCTTTCATTAAAAAACATTTCCTAAATCTTGGAAAAAAAAAGGATTTAAAAATTTTATAAAAACCAGGCCCCGTTTCTCCCGTTTTTAATGTATGTTTTTTATCTTTTAAAACTCCCTTTAAAAGGAAAAAAAATTTTGTTAAAAAAATACTTTGGAAAAAGATTTTTTTTGATTTTTTTAAAAAAAAGATTTTTTTCTTTTATTTTTTTAATAAAGATTTTAAAATACCACAGAGAAAAGGTTCTAAAAAATTATTTTGGGTTTAACTTTTAGGATTAGAGGGAATTTAAAATTAAAAAAAAATTGGGGGTTACGCTTTGAAAGGGACGGGAAATTCATATTTTTTTGTGGGGGCCAAAAGGGGGTATGGGGGTTGGGCAAAGGTAGGAGGGGGAATATAAGTATTTTTTAAAATTTTTTTCAAAATTTATTTTTAAAAAGGGGAAATTAACCAAACTTTTAAAAGCGAATTAAATTAATTTTAAAAATAAAAAAAAAAAGCAGGTTTTAAATTTTTATTGGTTTCCCTAAACTTTTCCCAAAAAATTTTAAAAAGATTTTAATTATGAATTTTTTTGACAAAAACAACCCCCAAAAAAAGGGTATTAAAATTTTGCTTTTTTTGTTTTCTTGAAAACTTGTTTTGTTTTAAAAAAAATTCCAATTTTAAAATGGGGTTTTTCCTTCTTAAATTTTTAAAATTAAATTACTTTTTTAATCACAAAAAAAAATAATGGGTGTTTTTAAAAATTTCAAAAAATAAGGACTTTTTTAAATTAGAACCCCCCATTAAAAGGCAATTTTTTTTTCCTATTTCGTGTTTGTTCCTGCCCCTTTTAACTACCCTTTTAAAGTATATTTATTTTTAAATTTTTTGGAAAGATATTTAATTTTTAAAAAATTTTCCCGGAAAACTTAAAGATTTCTTTTGTTTTTAAATTCTAAAAAATTTTTTTTTTAACACTAAAAAAAATTTTTTTAAATTTAAAAAAGGAGAAAAAAAAACTTTTTTCCTTTATTTGGAACATTGTGTTCCCGTGGGCCCCAAAGGAAGGAAAAACTTGGGGGAAAAATTGGCCAAAAAATGGGTTTCTTAAAGGGGGGAATTTTGGGGTTGGGAAACAAAAAAAAAACATTGTTTTCATATTTTTACTTTTTGCAAAAATTTTAAATTGGACCAAACCCCCAAAAATTAACAATTCAAAAATAAGTTTGTGATTTAAAAGTTTTAAAAAAAAAAATTTGGGGAAAAAATAAAACAAAAATTCAACTTATTCTGAAAATGAAAAATTATTTTTAAACTGTTTTTTGGAAATTAAATTTTGTTAAATTTTTTGGTTTTCTTTAAAAATTTATTTTTTGTTGAAACTTCAAACAAAACCTTTTGGGAAAGTAAGAAAAAATTTTAATTTACCTAAAAATTTTTTTGGCAAAGGCTGGGATTTTTCATTTCTTTAATTTTCTTTCAACCAGGAAAAAGAAAAACTGGGTTCAGTTTTTTAAAAAACCCCTGGGAATTAAATCAAAAAAAAAATTTGAAATTTTTCAGGTTATAAAAAACCCCCAAAAACATTTTTTTCAATTTTTTTTTAAATTTTTTGGTCAGATGGTGGTTTTTTGTTCCTTTTTTGGGGTTGAAAAACCCCTGTTTGCTGGCCAAGAAATTTTAACCTTACCAAATTTGGGGGACCAAAGGAAAACCCGAAAGGGGGCGAAACCCCTAGGGGCCCAAAAAACCCGGACCTAATAGTTGAATCCAATTTAAAAATTTTTTAAGGGAAAAAATTATTGCCCTTTTTTTAAACCCCTTTAAAAAACCCTTTAATTTTTTCCGGAAAAAAATTTTTCTGGTTTCTCCTTTTGGGTTTGGGGGGAAAAAAAAAAAATAGTTGAAGGATGGACAGGTATAATGGTGATGCTAAATTATAATTAACCTATTGGGTTTTCAAGCTTTCACTTACTGCCAAGACTGAGTCAGAAAACAGAATTTAACTAGCTGATAGTGCCAGATAAGCTATCAGGGCCGCTGACTGGGCAGAAGGAGCATAGGAGAGGGGGAAAGGAAGTTCATAGGGTCACTGAGGAAACGTCTTGGACGGTAGACAGTTTCAGAATCCTGACTTGAGCCAATATTTTCAGAGATGATAAAAGGGAAAAATTTAGGGACAAAATTGTTGTGGTTAGATTCATAAAAATGACACTTGATATACGAATGTGAAACGAACGATAACCAAGGAGAGATAAGAAGGAACAGAGAACAAACAAACAAACAAAAACTTCCAAAGGAACAATGCGAAGATATGAGAGGAAAACAATTAGAAGGTGAATGACTAGAGATCTCTTCAATGAAAATTTAAACATGGCAAGGGAAAAACATAGGTGCACTCAAGAGCTCTCGGTACACAGCAAAGGATAAAAAATTGGTATGGGAACTAACAGAAAGCAGAATATATTAAGAAGAGGTGGACAAGAATACATAGAACTATACAAAAAAAAGGTCTTCATGACCCAGACAGAACCACTATCGGTATTATCACTCACCTAGAGCCAGAACATCCATGGATTGAGAAGTCAAGTGGGCCTTAGGAACTACAAACTAACTACATATGAAACTACAACCTAAACTAACAAACGAAAGCTAGTGGAGGGGTTCCAGCTGAGCTACTTCAATCCTAAAAGACTGAATGCTTTGTGAAAGGTGCTACACTCAATAAGGCCCAGCAAATTTGGAATAATCTCAGCAGTCTGTCCACAGGACTCGGAAAAGGGTCAGGTTTTCATGTCCAGTCCCAGAAGAAAGACAATGCCAAAAGAAAACTACCTCACAACTGCACTCATCTCACATGATAGCAAAAGTAATGCTCCAAAATTCTCTAAGCAAGCTTTAACAGTGATGTTAACCAAGATCCTTCCAGATGTTCAAGACTTAACATTAGAAAAGGCAAAAGAACCAGAGATCAAATTGACCAAACATCCTTTGGATCCTTGAAAAAGCAAGAAAGTGCCAGGAAAATCATCTACTTCTGCTTTACTGACTACAAACCAAACCTTTTGCACTATGTTGGATCACAACCAAACTGTGGAAATTTCTCAAAAGAGATGGAAAGAACAGACCACCCGCTACCTGGTCTCCTGATGCAATCTGTCACTCAGGGTCAAAGAATTCAAAACAGTGTATAACTGGACATGGCACATCAGACTGGGTGCCAAATTGGGAAAGGAGTACATCAAGGCTGCATATTGTCACCTGCTTTATTTAACTCCCTGCTGTGGGGAATCAATCGAGAGTTTGTTTATTGCATTTTCTGAAGAAAGTTACTTGTATATTAACATACTTGAAGAATCTACTTGAGTTACGTGTATTTAAAATGTATCCACTTAGAAACTATACACCTGATAAATTTACTCTTAGATTGTCTGTCTATTCTTATTTTGGAGGAATAAGCAAAATTTTAAATCCGGTAGTTTAGTGAAAAAAATCATTTTTCCAAATTAAAAACGGTAACATAAACCCAGGCAATAGGTTAGTGTGTATATTTGCTAATACCACACAGAGAATTTAGCTTAAATTAGACTTAACATATGCATCAATCAATGTGGTGGTTACCCAGAATGCAGTAATACCTACTATTTCTACTCAAAAGTACTGGTTTCTGGTTTTCATTGCTGTGGTAAAAATAACCAGTAAATAAAGACACAAGAGAAAGACATCACATTTTAATCCTTCAATACAAGTGGACAATTTTTTATTGAACAAAGTTAAAGGTATCAAGTATTCCCTGTTTAGTAACCATTTTTTGAATTACGATGCATTTCAGGCCAATTAGTCTATAGAACATTACATTGACATATGAAACTAATAGTATTAATTAAACTAGAAATATGAAATGAGCAAAGCAGATTGCTCATGAAAAAAAGGTGTAAGATTCACTCCAATTTGAGTTTGATTTCCTAATGTTTTGCAACTTCCACCATTTAACTACCCAAAGATGTTACACAGAGAAATTTACCTGTGTTTTAACTTTTAAACAATAATTATTAGAGACACTGTACATTATAACAGAGCAAAAGAATGAACATTTACCTTATTCTTTATGTGTTACACTCTACTGAATGAATGCTAACATGAAAACGTAATTCCCCTACCTCAGGGCTTTTGGAACACTGCTGATTGTTTATGTCCCAGTCTCTGTCCATGACTTGTTTCTCCGGGTCTTTTCACCTTTGTAATAGTTGTATTCTATTGTCTTAAAACAAATTCAAAGACAAAATACTAGTCTCTGAGTTATCAGAGATTATTCAAGCTATATTAATTAATTTCCCATCAAACAAATATCAGATTTCTAATTTATTCTTAAGCTACAAGTATTGATGGTTGTTTTTTTTTTTTCCTTCTTTTTAAATTTTCCTTTTCTGATACATGCGCAACAATACCTGTAATTTAAGTGGTCCTCCACTGGGATTCAAAAATAATAGGAATGCTGCTAACAGTTAGCGGCAGATGGTCTACTTCATGGTTCAATTTGGCAACATTTTAATTCCAGGAGAGTTTTCCCTCTCCAATTTTTAGCATTCACTTTGATTGTTGATCATTTCTCTTTAATTGTTTCTCTGTCAAAGAAAATCGCTGATAATTAATGAAAGGATTTTTGTCTGTAGTGTGGGAAAAACTTGATTACAAATATAAGCCATTGACCCATAAATAAACATTTTACCCCCTCAAATTTTCAATAAAATATCTATCTTCCTTATTTGTCTTTTAATTTTGTATCATGGTAGTTGCTAATGTTTAATAATAAATAAGTCACACTTAGAAAATAGGTTTATAATATTTGTTTACCATTTTTGATCTTAAATCTAAACTGAGCACCAAAGTACATTTTTTCTGCCATGGCAGTGTATTTCCTGAAAATAATCTGTTATATAGTCCATTGATTGAAATTAATTGGGGTTTAATCTGAAAGTATATTTTTGCTGATTATTGCCTATTTATTAAGTGTAAATGATGAAATAGATTGTTACATTAAAATATGAATGAAGGTAACTAAGAAATTTGAGATTTTTTCCACATTCCTAAGAATGTTTTTACCTATGAATTTAGTGTATTTAAATAATTACTATGATACAGGCCAATGCTGCTAGAAGTGTTTTGTACTTTCCCAGTTGCACCAAAATGGTATAAATTAAAACAACAAAGATCATTTTGAGATGACAATTTTAGTATTCATTTAGGTTCAAAAAAATTTTCCTAGTTATTATTAAAAAAACAGACTAGCAAACACCCGATTCACTAGGCATGATATATTCTACCTTAATACTGCATAAAGAAACAGTAAGATGCTAGAAATGATAGCCGGACAGAAAAAACTGCTATGAG